>JAIPRK010001417.1:0-66962 GCA_025469195.1 Chaitophorus viminalis
TGTTATATATCTGTCAAATGTATTATTTTAATCATTTAGTTGTATAAGGTACAATTATAAATTTAAAATTTAAAACCAACAAAATCAACGGTAGATTACTAAAATTTTAATTAATGTAAAAAAAATCATTGATAATTCAATATTAAAATTTCCCATAAGTATATGTTACATCAAACGAACTATGTACTTTGAAATTATTGTCAAACGTTGACCTAAAAATAAGCATTTTGCTTTTAAATTTGGGCCCTAATAGTATTTAATTTATTTTTGAAAACATTCGATAAGCAATTATTTATCTAAAAACTCACATTTGTTGATGCGCAGACTGGCCACTCAATAGTTAGTAATTTCAATCCTGAAGTAATACATAGTTCTGTACCTACCTATATAAATATAAATTATTTAATATACGGCCATTTGATTACTTATGCGTTGTACAAAATACTAAACAATGTAATATTCGTTATAAAATATATACGACACTATATTATAATTACTACACTCAATACACGCTGCCGGCAAATCGCAATTAGAATTGAAACCAAAACTTTTAATCGAAATTTTTATTCTACTGCTTTGGTAGGCGTAAAATAAATTATATATAACAGATTTCAACCATTATAAACGTGTATTGACAAATAATAATTAGATGAAAAACATTAAACATAGAATACTCATAGACATATTTCTATGAGAATATTATCTTCAACCGTTGAAATGCATTGGCTGCAACGGTGACATCGGCACACTTTGATTCGAAATATCACACGTTATATACCGAGAAACAACATTTTGCAATAGATAATATAAGTATTTTTATTTTATTTATGCTTTTTACGTGATAAAAATTTAATATTTAAATATTCTATTTAAAATTTATTTCTTTGTAATAAAATAAGTGTTTGTACGTTTGTAGTTTTGTACATTATAGCATATTACAGGAACACGCAAAATTGTTTTTACCTTGTAAAAACGTCGTATAAGAATTTGGGCAATGAACTGACAAATCTATCATAGGTAATACTTGCTAAATATTGACAGGCACGGATTGGGCCGGCGGGACGCCGGGAGATTTCCCGGTGGGCCGATCTCTGTGTCCTATCTTTTTTTTTTTTAGAAAAACAGATATTAATAATAATAATTATAAATTTAAACCATGTGTAGCACGGACTAAGATACACAGTATATAGTCCGTGATGTGTAGACTACTCATAGAGTATATTACTCTATGCAGTGATGCTAGGTTAAAATATGTGAATGCTCGGATAATTGTCACAAAATTTTTGTTTAGTTCGTATTGTAGAAAAAGTTCGTACATACGTAAAAAAAATTTTTCCCTGCTACGCTTGGCGGCTGTTATCAGAAAATACTATCATAATCTCTGATTATATTATTTACAAATTCTACAATGTTCGCAAAATTTAAATCATATACCTAGCAGCTTTGATTAGAAAAAATAATCATCATATTGTATCAAAATTATTATTTTGTTAATTATTTACAAGAATAGTAGTAGGTAGTAGTAATTTACAAATTATTTTTTTGTATAATTTTTTTTTTTTTTTAAATCCTATAAAAATATTAAAGTCTTCTAAATTGTTGTACGAACATTTGTTTATTTTATGTTCGTTCACTGATATCAATGTTCATACAAATATGAACATGTAAATAAATACGTAAGATATTTATACGTAAATAAACACGTATAAATATATTTGTGTAACTAAATTTGAGTATGTTTTTTTCATAAAGGGCCGGCATAGATACAGGTTTCCCGGGCCGAATTTTTTTCCCAATCCGTCCCTGTATATTGGTGTAGCAAATCAAATAAATACATTATAGTAAAATAAAACAAAAATTTTTAAATTGTTAAAACTCATAAAAAAAAATATAAAATGAATGAGCTATATTATAGATACCTACCTTATTAAGCTCGTAATAATTATGTTTATTTAATGGAATAAGTTCAAGTATATTATTGAATTAAAAGATTGTTATCTTTTAAATATTTGGATGATTAGAATTATGTGATATTATAGTTTCAGTTTTTGTGGGTTTAATAATATAATGTTTATTACCGCTTATCACTAAATTATAATTTATAGTAATTGCACTCACTACACGGCTAGCAGATTATATTATATGTACTTTGATGTATCCCGTCAATTGATCGAAAACAGTTGATCGCATGACAATTGCTCGAAAACTTTTGATCGAAATACAATTGCTCGTAAACGACAATTGATCGAAGAGAAATAATTGCTCGCAAAACTAAAAATTATATTATTATTATTTTGTTGATGTTATATCTAAAAAAAAATATCAAACAAAATTGCTAAATAATTAACTAGTATAAATCAAAAAATTGGTAGTATTAATATTTAAATTGCATTTAAAAAATGAAGTCAATTAAAATTGCTAAAAAAAAACGTAAAATTAAAAATTAAATTTGCAGTGGAAAATTATAGGCTATTCAATGTAGATAATCTAGGATAAATAAATCATTATAATCAGTGTAAAACTTTTTTAATTCTTTTAGCCCTATCTTGGTATTTTTTTTTTCTGAGGTTCTATGTCATATATATATTGTTCAATGATTCGATTTATGCTTTCTTCTTTCTTTAAAGCTTCAATAAAACGCCATATTGATGGATGTTTTCCACTTAAGATTGACGTTACCTGCGATGACATTTCTCTAATAACAGCCCGAGTACTAAGTGTAGATTGGGATGAAATCTCCTTTAAATGTGATACAGCCTTCTTAACCTCAATTTTTGATGCATTTGGTACATGATTATTATGTTTATGATTATTATTATTATGAACTTCACGATGTTTTCGTTAACAACATGAATTCAACCTTTGCATTTCAGTTTTTTACTTTCGGAGCATTTCCAATACTCTTTTTCATTATAAATTTTTTCTTGTGTATGTAAAAATTCTTTATATTCTAACATTCTTTTATTTTTTTCACTGTTTACATACACTAAACTCATGATGATAAAATTTTAAACGAGTCAAACGTATTTGAAGTAGGTACACTATAATACTGAAACAATAGTAATCTCGGATGCATGCACCATGATATAAAATTACTATCGCGGTTGAATTTAATATTATCTTTATATCTAAGTACAAAGTGCACCACGTCGAAGTACGATATAAAATTATTATCGATGTGATTCGGTTGAAATATGAAGTTGTTTATTGCGAATAATTCTTCTTCGATCAATTGTCGTTTGCGAGCAATTGTTTTTCGATCAAAACTTTTCGAGCAATTCTCGTGCGATCAATTGACATGTATCCGTACTTTGAAACCACATCATATTAATGTATGAATATGTATTATTTTTTATTCTGGAAATCGAGTTTTAATGTCACCTAATACTTAATGTTTTATGCTTATGTAGGAATGGATAGTCCTAATTTTGAGAATATAAATGAAAAACAATTTCACTGCATATTAGAACAATAAATGTTAATTAAAAGTTTAAGAAAGTACTCGTAATATAAATTATAACAAGTTCCAACCATGACGCTTATAGCAATATTAAAAAAATTCTGTTCGTCATACCATTGTACTATACCCTTTTAAAGATAATACAATATATCTAGGGGTCTTACCTTAATAAAACCGATGTAATACGGACTTAGATATATGTTTGTCACTCGTGGTGTGTTTCAATCTGAATAGGCTTCTCGAATATGGTCGTTCATTTTAAACTATTAATTAAATTAATTTAACACTGTTTCACTATTGAAGTAGTATAGTAGAAAAATTAAATATTAATAAAATATTTTGTTTCAATATTATTTATTAATATTAATTAACAAAATGTATAGAAATAAAATTTGGATATTTATAAAAATATTTTATAAACTTCGGTATAATAAAACTAATTTAGATGGGTAATATTTATTTGACATAGAATATTGCCGTCATCGGTGATGCCTGCTGGTGCAGTATGATCCGAAACGCCATTTTACCAAAGATAATAAAATTAATTATTAAAATGTTTGATTTGAAGAAAATCCCTGGTTCTATCATTATTATTTTTTATTTAAAAAGCTTTCTGTGTTATATTACTTGTTATAATATATAACGTAATATATTACATTATGTAATAAAATTGATTTTGAAAATTATCTCTAAATGTAATCTCGATAATCAAATTTTTCTTATAAACTGATAATATTTGGTGTTATTTATAATAAATATAATATTAACCATTTTGACATATAAATACATTTTATTATTTAAAAATAAGTTAGTTAAAAAATAATATAATTTAGTTTAATGGGCCACCAACATGATTAGTGCCATATTTAAATACAATTTAGCTACGTACATACTAAAATTATCAAAATTTAGTACACTTATTGTTGATTATTTTGTTTACAAATTTTTTTTCTGTTTTAGATTCTGATCGGAGTTAATGTATTGATTTTACAATGATATGTACTTTATTTTTTTATTTTTTCTGTGCCCGATGACACCTATTTGGGCAGTAAAAATACTTTGATTTCCTTAAAATGCAACTTTACTGAAAGGAAGATGAATCTATATGATATCTGGGTGCCGTGTCAAAAGTTAAACATTTTCAATACTTTTCAAAAACATTAGGAAAAATCATAAAAAAATTACGGAAAACATGAATTTTTATGCAAAACCACTTATTTAACAAAATAAATTTTTTTAAATGCTCTAACTCAAAAATGAAAAACTAATAATAGTTATGTTAAGTCTGTAAATTTTATATGTATGTATAATATTTTCGTAATAATAATCGATAACTTAGTGGCTACGATAAAAGAATATATGTCACAGTTGCCTGAACTATTGAATTATAGCCTACGGGTTATAGGGTGGAACATAAAGTAAAATATGATTAATACATTTCACCTTAATAACAATAATACTTATACATTTAAATACACCAAAACCATGCCGACTTGTGGCATGGATTTGAAAATATGTAATAAACCAATATATATATATATATATAAAACCGCAATAAACAATATATTTAACAGTTATAAAAATCACACGGATCGAAAAGTAATAAATAATAACTATCAATACACAATAAATAATCTAACGGTTAAAGGTCATGCATTACCCTTCGGCACGTAGAGATCTAAGGGACCAAAGAAATTATATACGAACACCGCCTACGTGACAAATGAATGGCACTGGGCACTGCAGACATATGAGCCAATTTGATAATGGAATATTTGAAAATGCCTACGTGGCCCCGAATTAGGTAAATCCCTTGGATCTCTCCGAAAGAGGAGGTACATACGTGACCAATAATCTATATAAGTAATCTTGACGATCATTACGATCGCTGTGCAGCACAGTACGAGCCAGCAGTAGAATTAATGTCACCCGTCCAGATATTACGTTTGTGTGATTGTTATAGCTGTTTAAATATTTCAAAATAATTATATTAATTCTTCTTCTTTCAAATACTTCCATTTTTCGAGCCACTAGTATATCGACGACTTTCAGTGTTCTAGTCATATATTAGACTCAAGCTTGCGCAGTTGGATAACAAGGTAAGTGGAAAATTATAATTATTATATTCTGTTCCCCCGTTAGATTCCCTCCATCAAAGTCATAATCTCCCGTTAACTTCTACATCTCAGAGTTGACCTCACGATCCCGTAACTAATATCTATTCGCAATAGTGCATTATCCTCCGTGTGTGTCGAGGGCGGTTGCTACAGATCAAACTGTGACAGTCACTCCACATATCTCGATAGATTTAACCTGCCGCGTTCAGACTTAGCACACAATTGCAAGGTAATCTACCAATTATAGGAGACCTGTAAAGTCACACTTTACAGGTGAGGTTCCCCAACAATAACGTCCCATTTCACCATTTCACCACCATATAAATATTATAACCCATCTCCCTCCCCTCTTTCTTTTATTTTTTGGTTTATTACAGCGACGACAAAATGAAATAAATCAACATTTAGAATTATTTATCTTTAAACCATTTAATGAGCACGGTGTTTTAGTGTGAAGCCTATATTTTTTATTACTCCATATATATCTGATATATAATTATTCTCACTTATTTACATGGATCGTGTATTTTTATGTTTTCATATAAGGATGTTTCGTTTATGTATTTAAGTGAATTGTGATTCGCAGTTGTACTGGAATTCTGCATGACAAAGAAAATTGACCTAAGGCTGTTAAATAATCAATTTGTTGTAATCCTTCTACTGTAGTGAGTACTACAGCTTAGTTCATTTTAGGATTATATTTGCTGACCTTTGTTTCAGCGAAAAGTAAAAAGCTTGAATAGTTTATAATTCTAAATAATACTGGAAACCCATTACTCTTGTCAATACGCAAACATTATAATTTGTATATACAAACAACGGTGTTACGAAATGTATAATTGTGAAACATTAAGCGATATTAGTTGAGCGGTTATAGCTATAGTTCAACAGGATCTAACCTTGCTCTTTATAACTATTATTACTATTATATTAATTTATTTACTTTAAAGCGTATGGCCGATGTACGTATAAAATGATCACAGACTCGTGCTATGAAAAATATTTTTTTTTTTTATACTTACAATAATCGATTGATATTTCTTGTAACTTATAAACTTGTAATGCTTTAGCTGCACTCGCAACATGAAAGCCTTGATTTTTTCAATATATATTTAATTTTAACAATGCCATGAGAATAAAAAACAGTTTTATTGTTTTACTTATTTTATTTCTGTTCAAGTATATATTATTATATATTGTTATCGTTTGAATATTATGCATCATAAAATAGTTATTGTATTAACTTGTATAATCATGCAAGACGTGTAGGATAATGTCTATTTGTTAAACTCATATTTTTTTCTGTATTAGTTATTTTCATGTTATCCATAACTGTTCATTTTTTTTAACATATTTAAAACAATAAACTAAGAAAATGTAACAAAGTAGATGTACTCAAATTTTGAAGTATAGGAATCGCAGGTCGATGAATATTATGAATATGATTATGAATATGATCGTTGATGTATGTAATTATTCAGCACATTGAACAGGGACCATTGAACTGCGGCTAAACTACTACCCATTATTATGATACAATTTACATTAAATTCAAAAGCTTATAGCAAACTAATAGTTAATACATCAAATACATGCAAAGAAAATTTTTATAATTTAATATGTTAAAATGTCCACTTTTGATAAACACATTCCTAACGAATACCTACATCTTAAATTTTAAACATCCATTTTTTTTTTTTAAAAAGTAGACGTGGTAGAAACTACACTCTACACAGTAATATTTTTTTACCTGTCTTACAGAGAAAACATTTAAATTCTATGTATCACTTATCTATACTTATATTGGTGAGAAAAGCGCTTAAAATTACAAATTATGAACACGATAATATTTACTTGTACAATTCGTTGCGTGTTAACCCTACAACGCATGATGTTATTCCTCGGCAACTACCGATTAGGAAAAAGGTTATAATCAGATATTTATCCATGTTAGTTAGTGTATATTAACTTTAAGTTACCATTACAACTGTTTTTCACTATTATTTTTTTTTTTTTATGAAATCCTAGATATGTCCTGTCTCATGTGGCGAAACAAACTTTGTTTTTTCAAATGAGAATCTCATATTTTTCACGCGAAATAATATTCAGTTAATTTTTCTGGAATTTTTTGTGTTACATAATCAAATTTCAGACCAGTATTTTCAGAATTATTCAAATTTAAAATTTTGTGTGAAGGTGTTAAATCAATTAGGTACCCGATGATTAGGTTTACATATGTAACATTAATAAGAAAATATTTATTATGATTACAACTTCATAATCAAGGCCCAATGATAATTAATTATTAATAATACTTATATGACGGTAGATAGCAGATATCTGTTGCATTATAACAGGAGTGGCCAAATTGCGGCTCTCGTCAAAATCGTATGCGGCTCGCGGTCTTATTTACAAAAACCAAAATTTTAATTTTTTTCTGTATGAAAAACTATGGCTTTTCTCATTTTAATTTTAATTTCCGCTTTTCTTCTTCATATTTACGTTTAACTGGTTTTTTAGAAATTGACATGGTAACTACCTTTCGCAATAAGTATCGGTAAAATGTTACAAATATTTTACAAACAGGGGGTGTTTACAACAGGACTATTCAACACAGGCTATTTTAAATTTTTAACTACAATATAATTTCATATTTTGTAATTTAATATGTTTGTTAGCTATCTATATTACTTTTGTGGTATAAAAGTACAGATTAGATAATTTGGCTCTTGATATAATTGCATTAATATATGTGGCATGTTAGCCTCCCTTGCATTATAAGATTCGATGTATACGTATATATGTTAATTCTTATCATCGCACAATTACTAATTAGTGTTTATATTCAATTTGCAATCTCAAATCAGTAGCAAATAGCGTTGACAAATTACATTACAATGTTACTTATTATAGGAATATTTCCATACTATTTAAATTAAAATAATTTAAAAACTACTCGTTCGAATTTTGATTTTGATATAATATGAAAATTCACAGGAAAATAATTCTAGTGGTATACCACAGTGAAAAAGTGTACTCCTATTTATTGAAAAAAACCGGACAACATAGTTTTTGTGGTGATTTGAAGATTAAAAAAAAAAAATTCAAATTTTGGCATTTTTACCACCAAAAATGGGGGTGAGCATCCTAAACGAATCACCCTGTATAACGTGGCGAGATACGTGAAATCTTCATCACTTGCTGCGTTAATTCCAAACCGAAAATGAATCACCCGTTTTCGATTCAAATAATATTAGTACATTTACTTAAAGTTCTATTTTTATCAATTAAAATATATTCTATGCCTGGCTAGTATCCACATGTTATCAGTTGTCAGTGAAAAACTGTAAAACACATACAATCCATGGTAAAGTACTCAAGCTACTCGTATATTCAAGACTGAAGACTATTCAACTAATCTCAGGATTTAGGGTTTAAATTAAGACTTTATAGGAGTCTTTTTTTGCACTTGGTTTGAACTGTAGGTTTGGCTGCAAATCTTTAATTATTAATAACTAACATATACATACATAATATTACCGAAATTAAACAACGGCTAAATATCTGTAATTGATGCGCAATACAATAAATGTACGTAACTATATAGGTATATAATTATATAGTGTATCATTATTAAGTTTCAAATAAGAAAACAATAATTAACGATTAGGCAGCCATTTATATTGTTCCACAGTGAAACCTCAGAATAATTAAAAAAACACGTGCTTTGTTACATTATATGTGCACTTGAGCAAGCGTTTTAAAAAATATTTATGGTAAAAAATCACAGTAAAACGAACATTACAATTAAACAATACGTATAATTAGAATTACAAAGAATTTATGAGTGTAATAAAACTAAAAACAACAATTCCTTTCTTAATGCACGATGAAAACATTAGAGGAACCATTATTCCAAATCTTAAGTTTGTACGTTGAGAAGTTTTTGAGATACAGAGATCAGTGAGTGAGTGGTATTTGGATTATATATATATATATATATATTTGATCAATCCATATCGATATCACGTTGGAAATGACTTGTCCTTATTCGTTTTTCCCACCCGTAATTCTTACCCGGAACAGCGCAAGGATTGTGTGCGCGTCGACTTACCGAATGGGCACTTATTGTGCAAAGACGGCGGCGCTTTGATGGCCGGGCGATGATGGCGACGGCTGTGTGAGAGGTGACGAAGGTGAGCGTGATTTGGCCCCAAAAAGAAGCGTGACGATGGACGGTAGACGGTTCGCGTGACAAAGGTCCACTGCAGAGCGAGCCGAAAAAGGCCTAGAAAAACGTCGCACGACTTGGGTCTTGGGCCGGACGTGACGACGAGGTTCGTATCGGTCCCTGCAACAGCATCATTCCGCAACGTCCTCGTCGTCCTTGCGCGCCAGTTCCGTCAAATCGTCCTCCACAGCTCCTTTGTCACTTATCCTCCACCACCGCCACCTCGTGTCACTCGCCCTCGCTGAGCTTCAACTCCATCCTCATCCTGACCGTGGCGGTGAAGCCGTCGCCGTTCTGCCGCAGCAACAACGTATACTCCGTCAGCAGAACCGCCGCCGTCCGGTCGTGATGATGGTCACCAGCCGCTTGCGACGATCCGGTACCCGATCATCGGTGTGCGCTGGCTGCGGTGCTGTACGGTTACCAAGCCGGTGACCGCGGTTTCGCCGCACGCAGCTGCTTTAAGGGGGTTCACACCTCGTCGTGTCGTGTCATCTCGTACTATACCGTGTCGTGTGTTTTCCTGTACACATGACATAACCAATATGTTTATTTATCAATTTGATATTTCGCGTTTTTGTTCAGTTATCATATTTTACTATCATAAAATAATTAATAATAATAACCATAGCTAACCACACGATCAAAAGTTGAATATATTCAATTTCGCGGTATATGTGGGAACGTCATGGTATCACTAGTTGGATCTGGCAGAATACCATGAATTAACCAAGCATGGTAACAGTTAAGCCAATCACAGCACTGAAAATATACACGACACTATACGACACGACTAGGTGTGAACCCACCTTTACTCGGCACCGGACGTTCGACGGCCAAACAACACCGTTTATGCATCGCGCACTTGCACGCTATCGTAAGAGCATGAGAAAAAAATTGTTTTCCGCGGTTCGCCCCATCACAATAGCCATCATCTGCGGCAACGTCTTCCAACTTTATTTACCTACGATCAACGTTCGACTTACCGACGCACTTCACCATTTTTCCGGTACGAAATAAACATCGCTTCTCGCAAACTGTACATTTTCTCGTCGTGTATGTACGCTCTTTTAACTGCTGGTGTCCGGTTACATCGCCGCTGCCCATCGTAAATGAATTGCACGTTCTTTACGTATACGGAAAATTAACAATGTTAACAAAATTAACAAAATTAATCCAATACACTTTTGTGTATAAATAAAATATAATATTATAAGAATCATTTCGCAATACTGCAGATATGCGAATCATACGGTTTGGCGAGTCTGATGGAAAACGGATTCAATTCAAATTCAGTTCTATTGGATTAATATTATCGATAATTATACCAATGTTTGTTGCTATAGCAGATACGGTATATCGTATATAGTAGCCAACTAAGTAATATTATTTTACAAAACATCGCAACAGATCGGATTCCCGAGGGCCTTTCGGTTTTAAAATAAAAACTGTTCATATAACGTGGATAAACTGTTAAAAATGTTAACCAATCATGGAATCATGGCAACTATAATGTAGCTGCCAATCTGAATAAACGTAAAAATTGCAACGACAACAGTTGTGTTTATTTATTTATTTATTATTTAACAATACGGGCAGAGCCCAATTATATATTATGTGATAAACTATGAATAACAATTACAACAGTGATAATCCTGATTATACATAAATAAAAACATGAATAACATAACAAAAGATACAAGAAATACTACAAAAATGATGGATCATTATTAGCCATACGCATCATTCTAAGGATTGGCTGATTCTCAAAATAATTGGTGTTGCATTTAGGAATAATAAATGGATAAATTTGACGGACAAAAGTAGAAAGTAAAACAGGAGAATCAATACAGCCATCAATTAGTAGATGAAGAAATTTCAGATTAGCATCTTTTTTCCTATCAACTAAGGATGATAAACCAAGCTTAATTAATATTGGGTTATAATCATGAGGTGGATGGTCAATTCTTAAAATAAATGTTGCATATTTTAGAAATTTACGTTGTACTCTTTCTAGTTGATCCTTTCCACAAGAAGTTAATATAATCGAAGTTGGAGACATTTTAAGGATTCTTTTTTAATAGTTAATAATATGTTATCATATTTGGTTTTGATTAAAGACGTTTCTTCTCTTATTATTTGATCCGGCATTCCGGCCAATAACAGATTAAAAGCCGTCTATTTTAACACTTGACAAATAACTGTTCTATAATCATCATTTAGTTAATCACCTAATATTTTTTATGTATCTTATGATGTGTATATTGTATATTTATTTAATATAATACTCTAGCAATATAAATCGTCATAAATAAAATTGATGTAAGGTAAGTACCTATTTACTTATCTCTATCGTATTTGTGTGATCTACTACATTTTTTTTATTTGTTACACTGTTATGTACTGCAAATAATATTAAAAATCCGGCAAGATACTGGTTTTAAGGTTGTAAGTACTTTACTGTGTTAGCTGTATTTCTTTACAAAATTTGAAAGCAATAATAAATCATCGCATTTAGAAAACAATCTCAAGCGAAGATGGTGTAATAATATATTACGTATTACTATATCGTAATAAAGATATTGAATTTATTATTATATAATTATAACCCAAATTAATCATTATACTAAAAAAATAATTTCAAATTTTTATAATGAAATTATATGTTAGAAATAAATAATTTAGCACTTATTTGATCCTAACATATTTTTAACATTTTTACAAAATATTAATAAATATTTTTGTGAAACTCATCTATTTTGCTGTTATTTACAAATACATACAGATGCTTTTATTATAATTTAATTAGACCAAATTTTGCTTTTATTTGTCATCAACCAAAATAATTTACGAAATCCTCGAATACAATTTTTAAGAGATAATATTCAAAATTACTCACGCTTGGTGGACGGAATTTGCATAATAAATTATAGTACTTTCATCGATTTGAAATGTTTTTGTTATCTGCATTTCGCTAAATACTTAAAGAAGCAGCAGAGTCGAGAAACGGGGCTGTCGTTTCTACGGGTTAGTGGAGGTGCTGTTGTTTTCATGGGTTAGTGAAGACTACGGTGTGATTGTTATTTTTGTATGCGAACGAAGTTTTATGTTATATTTCGATTTTTAATAATAGTGTTTTTACCTTTCATTTTTGAGTTATATTTTTATTTGAGTTTTCCTTTTTGATATCCTAAGGTTTCAGTAAAGAAAGTGTTTTAGACGATCTACTTCTAAAGGTACTAAGGCGGTGTTATAATATTTTTCTTATCTCATACTTGATATCGTTGGTTAGGTAAGAAATAATAATTTGCCCAGGTAAGATTAAAACTCACTCTTGAACATCCAGTACTCGGTATTGTAATCAGTTGTTTCGAGAGTAAAACGACATTATAAAGACTGATCTCTGTCGGGGAATTAATCTGCCGAAAAATATCTGTTTTATACATCAAGCCTTTGCGTGGCGTATACGACAATAGTTATAACTTTAAAATCATGTAAAATGTTTTTAGATTCTGAACGGAGTGAAGAAATCAATTGGTTTTACAGTAATGTGTGTTTTTTTTATATTTTAAGAAAGGAAACTGAATGTAGATGATCTGTCATCACGTTTTAGGGCAGTAAAAATGTAGATGATATTTGGGTTAGGTAGTCAAAAATCAAACTTTTTCATTACTTTTTAAAGCGTCGAATAAAACGATAAAAAAATTACGAAAAAATGGGAAATTTTACAAAAAACCACGTTTTGACATATTTTTATGCTTTAACTCAAAAACAAAAAACCGTAAATACTTGAAATTTTCACCAAATATTTATATTGGCCTTTTCTATACAAAGTCAAGTTTTCAAAGTATTTTGACTATTCATGTTATATTTTAAACCATTCTATCATTATTAATTGGTGTGCTTTGTATATTTCGTTATTAAAATAAACTTTTTAGAAAAAAGAATATACCTATATAAATAATCTAGGATGGCTAAATCAAACTCAGTAATCATGATATTGCTGTTAAAATGATTTTATCTTCATAAAATATATCTGTATAGTGTCGTATACGTCCGCTGATTGGATCGATGTATACTGTATAGACACAAACAAAAGAAATTTAATCAACACTTAAAAGATCATAAACTCCCTATAATGATGATGTTTCAAGTTATAGATTTTGTAAACCACTATCTCAAAATTTCTCAACTGACTATATTAATAACAATCAAAAACCCTTCGATGCACTAGACCGATAGCAATATCTAGATTGCAAATATAATTGATATAGGTAACATAAAATATATATATATATATATATATATATATATATATATATGTAATATAATTTAACAAATATTGATTATTATATCATTTATTTTATTATTGTGTAAAAAAAGATATAAGTATCTAAGTATAATATATATCAATTATAAATCTGTACATAAATGATGTAGATATATCGTACATATTACCGTACGTATCGTACGTTTTTGATTGTTATTAATAAAGTCAGTCGAGAAATTTTGAGACAGTGGCTTACAAAATATAAAACTTGAAACCGTGGGCGAAAAGAATACAACTATTATTTTTTAGGCAAAAAGAGGAAACTATTTTTTCATTTTTGGTCAAAAAGAGGAAGGTCATTTTTGGGCGAAAGGTGTACCGCACAATGTATTAGTTATATTTTACTTTATGTTCAACCCTTTAACGCGCCGGCTTTAATTCAATAGTTCAGATAACTGTGACATATATTCTTTTATCGTAGCCACTAAGTTATCAATTATTATTATGAAAATATAATACATACCTACATATAAAACTTATAGATTATAGTATATTATGTACCTTGCGACCTAGTATTTTATTGATCGAATTTATACGCACATGTACCAATATTAGAGACATTATAGTAAGCAGAATATGGATTAAGTGGGCTGTGGGCACACCGAAACGACTAATGACGAAGAACAACGATGATAAAAATGAAATTAACGTAATGATACTGATTAGGTACACGTGTTTTTAATTCGACGAGCGTCCATTATTTTAATATGTTTGCGTATGTGTGTGTGTGTATGTGTGCGTGTGTTAGTTTAAGAAACTGTTTAATGTAATATTAATTCAACAGTCAACTGCAGTACAATGTTCCACGGACAACGTTTTAAATTATACACGACAGTTGAAATGATTTTCCGTCGAATTCGAGTAGACAAATTAATCAATACATATATAATGTACCTATAATACAATTATTATTGTTTTGTACATACAAAACATAAATATATATACGCAAACGCGTTATAGGTTTATGGGTAAGATTAAAACAAATGTATAAAACGGTGAATAATATCCGGTCAAATGAGGAATGCTGAATGAGTATACCTATACGGCTATAATATGCGACTTACTCACGCGATATAAACGATATGTTACGTGATTTGTTGTAAAAAATAGTTTGTTGCAAACGCACGCGTATACCTATTATTACAATACCTTCGTGTAAATGGGTTTTTAATGTGAAAAAAGTTACCTATATATAATATTTATATGTTCAGTATTGGTATGGTATTCGGTGTTGCATTAATATATTATATACTTTAACGTCTATAACTGTATAACATAATAACAAAATAGGTATATTGTGCTTTTGCCTTTTAAAGTGATAAAATGTCTTTAGAAAGTAGAAATTCGATGTAATTCGGTTGATGGATTTAATATTTAACACAATGTTGCTTATTTTGGAAGTCACTTTTCAGTTATCAGTAAAATTAGGTCGCGAAAAACTACGATACAAAACTTTGTCTTTTGTGATATTTGTTGGAGAAATTTCGAAGAGATATTTTTTTTTTTTTATACCAAAATTTGTAGTTCTTTATAATATATAAGTATAGTATTATTATACATTATCACTGTACTTAATAAACCACGACTTTGCGTGCTTTTCTATTTGGGTTCACGAAGATTTACACTTTACCTATGTTATTGTATCTATACATTATGCATTCGATAGCGTGTACGCCGGAAAAGAATACGAGAACTTCGTAAATAACGTGAGTACCGCTGCGGCAGAAATTCAAACTACAATACGATATTATTTCGGTCGTCCGCACGTGGTGTGTACCCCTTTGTACACAAGTGTGTATTACATGTAATGTGTCTATGCTGTGTGCGTGTACATGTGTCCTGTATCAACCGTTTAAGGTTTAACGCCATATTTTAAACATTTGAATTCATACTTCACTTTCTGACAACGTGACATGACAACTGCACGCGGAACGAATTCGTGCTGTGATGACTTTATCGTGAGACACTTCGCTATACAACTTGCACCATAGTAGTTTTTACGTTATATGAACAGAGTTTCAGGTATAATTTTTGGTAAAAAAAATGAAAATAAAAAAACTAAAAGACATTTCATAACTCTCAATTGCGGTTCATTAATTACATTATATATAGGTGCTTACAGTGGTTATTGTTTTGCGTGACGTGATCGTGCAATACATGACAAAGCCACTATATATATTATGTACCTACATAAGTAAACTGCGTATTCTGTGCAGCCATTTAGTTAAATGTATGTACCTCTGTATCCGCGATGTTTAACGTACTCGCTCATTATCATACACGCTTATATAGTATTACGTAGAGTTGACATTTGTTGCGCTTTGTTCATGTCGAGTACACGAAACACATGTATTCATGATTGATGCCTAATTAATAAATAATAGTTATAGATATGTGCAAGAAAAAAAACGTCTTAAAATTAAAATACAACACGCAACAAATATGCTCTCGTATATTATAATATTAACGAAATAAATTTTATAATAATTCATAAGTTATAACGCATAAATACAAATATACTGGCTAAGAGAACATTACACGTATACACTGATTTAAATATTTTATTATACTTATTCATATTACTATATCAATCTGCGAAATACCCATATTTTTGTTGCTTTTTTCATGACTCACGTACATTTTGGAGTGTGTCATTGGTCATTGTGTTAACAATTATTTATGATTAGAAAACTTTAAAAACGCGAGGCTTTGTTTCACCACAACGTTAAGTAGCAGAAACGGATTTTCAGCTAGAAAGTTTGATAAAACTATTTTGATGATTCAAAATGCGTATTTTGAGATCTAGCTGTTATTAATTTTGAGTTTTGAGATTGGTTAACGTCGTTTGGTATGTTACTTTGTGTTACGGCACAATTTAGTTTTTCAAATTAATATCACAATAAAATCTTTTCAATCTGATGATTGCGGCTGAGTACAGTAAAATCGACTGCGTAATTCGAGACGTCGTTGTTCATTATTGAGCTTATAGTTTATGTACATATTAGTTGTAATGTTATGATTTAATGTTGGTCTTCCTCTTTTGCCCACTTCGCATTTCAATCAAGACGTTCATAATCTAATGTTTAGACTAATGTAATAACTAATATTTAAATAAATATATTGAATATGCTCCGTAGCTTATGACCACGCACGTGTGAGTGAGTAGCATGTAGTGGTAGTACATGTAGACTGTAGTAGTATAGCAGCAGTAGTACTAGTAGTAGTAGTAGTAGTAGTATATTATGGTAGGTAGTAGTGGTCTCGAGTCCGACCGGGGCAATTATCTCGGGAGGAGAGAATAAAAAGAGACGAAAACCCGATTGCGCCGCACCTGTTTCCGAGGGGTTGGGGGAGGAGTGGACCCCATTAAAATAGAAACGAGAACAACATATACGCCATACAGCATATTATACCGTCTGCGCGGACGACGACTTGTCGAACACCTCCGTTAACGTCTCTGCTGGCGCGGCGCGCGTCCGAAACACGATAAAGCTTTATTATTGTACACGGTCAACGTACACTATTGGATATGGCGTTTTCCAAACGCATGTATTATATACTATATTTATTATTATTATTATTATTATTATTACTATACATATTAGCTGTATTACACTCGGTTGTGTATTTTATTGTTTGGCGCCCGCCGCCGCTGATATACGCCGCGTGACGGTAAATTATGCATTTATATTTTATTTATATATATTTGTAATATATTAATATAGGTAGTAATACGTATATAATAATATGTATTGTCGGAGGAAAACAAAATTCTTCAGTTTTTTTTTCCATCTTTGATTTTTCGATTATTTTATTTTTATTTTTTGTGTCTTTCATCTTGTTGTATTATTATTCATGCTGCGAGAGACGAATACCGACGGCGAGCACATAAAACGTCGCCCGAACCAGATAACGCTATTAGAGAGCCATATCGTCGCCGAGCCGCGGCGGCTAATTAGTTAGGTCGGTTTGGTCGTGTACATATTATTATATATAGTTTCAGTGACATTCACACTATATGCGACGACGACTAGCGACCGGTTTTCGACCGCCGTAGCCGTTAATCAAATGCCGCAGCCGCAGATCGCGTATAGCACGCGGACGACGACGACGACGACTAAATATTACTGGAAGAAAGAAAGAGCGAAGGAACCGACTGCGCGATATAATATACTGCAAGGACGAGCATTGTGTTCGGCAGCTAATAATAATATATTCCGTGTGTCTACATCGTGTGATGTTGAACGAGTGCGGATATTATTATGTACTATCTTGTTATTGCACATACGCAATAATATTATAGCGTGATACTTTGTTCGATTGCATGCGCCCCTATACGTACCTATAATCGATAAAAAATATTAAATTTACATTTTCTTTATAAATATTATTAAACAGCACAATAGAGCTACTCTGAAAATTAATAGAGACACTATTCATTTTAGAACCAGTACAACCACAATTAGAGTACCTATATTCTAATTTCTGTTTACAAAAAATGCTAAACAATTATATGAAATGAATTCTCCAGCTTCATGCTCCAATGCATTATAATGTTTAAAGTACTGATGGGAATTATTCGAGTACTTGAGTATTCGAATTCGAATATTCAAAGAGTTCTATCGTAAATTCGTAAATAATTAGAATAATCGAATACTCAAATATCAGTATTCGATACTACAATACAAAACCTAACGAAAATTATTTGTTAACGTTGAATAGTCTAATTATTATATATATAATAATATAATTATTTTTATTATTTTATATTATTATTCTGTGTTTTATATTGTGTAATTAATTACATTATTTTACATTATTTGGATTTACAATGATTTTGTGTTGAGAATTATATCGGTACATTAGATGCAAAATGTTTGCACTCATAATAAATTGTCTGACGGAACTTTATAGATAACAACGTAGATGCACGAATATACGATGTTAACGAATACAATTAGATGCGATTATCTGATTTGTACTGACATGACGTACGCTTCATGCATTATTGTTAAAACAGATTTTTTTTGTGTCTTGCATGCCGGAATCTAATTATTTTCCAATTCCTGTAACGAGTCGACATAAAGTCTTTCATATTATAACGATGAACAATTTTACGATACCTAGTGATTTTTATGTGATGGTTATAAGAAAGTCGGTTTATTGCTGTAGATATCACGTGGTGGCGCATGTTTCCAATTATACAGACGTTATTGGAAAATTTATTTTCATCGCATCATCGTAAAGTACAACGGAAGAAAAAAAATACTGTGGCGCGAAATATTCCGGCTGTCGACATTGTTTTATTATTGATAAATTCCATATTTTAATAACACAAACGATGAACAAGGTCACAATCACATTGTTTCGAGTCCGGTTATCACTGCGGGTGACCGTCTGCACCCCTTACCTCTCCCTTAGGACGGCTTATAGAGAACAATTGGACGTGGGTGGATAAAACTGCTGTCAAATTTCATAGTTATATTTTTGATATATATATATATATATATATGGTATATACATCTTATATACCTAAATAATATTTTAAACATCTTAAATTTCAGAGTTTGGCATCATTAGTTTTTTAAAAAAAAACCACGTCCGTAATATATTTTTTTTAATGTTTTCTAATATTTTTGTACATATATACATTTGTTCAGAATTTTTTCGGTCATAATGATTAATGTATTGCCATAGTAATTAAACTGTAAATTTATCAAAGAAATCAAAGCAATAGAATTTATTTTAAATAATTTCTTACTTTATTTTATTAAACATAAAAAATACCTAAATTTCACAAGCCTAAATTATTATTTGTAAGTGTTTACTAGATACCTACTTATTGCGTTCAAGATTTATGAATACAAACATACGTGTTACTGTTATTTGTTTCAGAAAAATCGCATGTAATCAAATTATACATATGGTGTAAAAATTTGGTTACATAAATACGTATCAAGTTTTTTTTTGTTCCGTGATGAAACCAGCAACAAAAATCATTGAGAAAAAACGCATGCAATGGGAACCATGGTGTATTTCCAAAAAACATAAATCGCCAAAACAAAAAGGTGAAAAATATACACTTCCAAAATTAAATTCTAAAAAGTCATCGCCTATAAAAATACAGTTAAATAAAGTTTTAAAACATGAAGCTGGGAATGAAAAAACATCTTGTCCCATCAAACAAGTGGCTTTTCCAAAAGAAAACTTAGCTAATCTTAAAACAAAAAATAAAAATGAAATAATTAAAAAACCGAGTCATATAAATATTCATAATGAAAAAAGATTGAAAAAAAGTCCGTCATATATGGTTTTTAGTCGAAAATTTTCTAAGTATAATGCATCTGTTCAACAAAAGTTAAAAGCTGAATTCAAATCTAATTTCAAGAGCAGTGGAAAATTTGATAAACAGTGTAATAAATATAAAGCATATATAAAGAAAAATCGGAACGAAAATAATAAATCATTATTAAAATATTCAATATGCAGCTCGGGTTTTAAAGAAAAAGTTAAAAAAAAAAAACGTACCGTTTTATGTTCAGATCTTCCTGGGAAAGGAACTTATAATCATCGGTTTGCGTATGACGAAGCACTGCAGTTAAATAAACAAGGTATTGATGTAGATGTAATGTATAAAGTGAAAAATAAAACCGATTCTATTTACGTGATAAATGGAGAATTTTTACGGACAAAAAATGCACTTCGTACTTCTAAGCTAAAGAAGCTAAATACACAAGTACACAAAGCTAAATCGGTTACAGTTACAGATAACATTTCTGAAGTGCAAAATCCTATTTATGAACAATCAGGATTTGAAGAAATGACTAAATTGAAGAAAAATTATCTACAAAAACAAAAATTAACTAGAATTGGTTCTACACAAAAAGCAAGAGCTGAAACAAGAAAAGAACGAATTAATGAGGAACTGAATATTAAACGGGAATTAACGGAATTACAGGAACGACTTAAGGCTGAAAAACGTATCAACAAGTTAATGAGAAAAATATTGAATCAGAAAAAGCTGTTAAAAAAATCAATTGATAAGAAACCATGCTTAAATGAAAAGCTAGAAGAAATGAATGTAGATGATGTAAACATACAGGCTGCAGAAAGATTATGGCGACTGAAAATACAACAAAATCTTACCGCGAATTGTAAAAAGTATATGAACGTTATAGATAAAAAACCAGTCATTAACTCTGTAAATGGGATTGAAGAATTAGAGGTATATTTTGTATATAGAGTAATTATTTGATAAATAGTCCTGATGAAATAAATTTTATTTAATTAAACTTTTATAAATTAATTCAAACTTTAAAGTAATATAAATATAAAATTGAAAACTCTAAATAATACAACTATATAACACGTCATATTAAATACTGTTATAATTAAAAATCTAAAACTGTGTTTTGTTGCTAGTTTTTTACGATGTTTTAATTTTTAAACAGGTTAAGTATGTGAAATATAATGATTTAAAAAACGAATAGCACACATAAAAATTAAAATATCGTAAAAAACTTCCCAAAAATACAGATAATATTCTTCTCAGAAAATATGATAATGGGTTAATTTACGCAAATATTATAGCTAATAATACAGAATTTGAACTACTGAACGCAATAAATTTTGCTATGTTGTACGTTTGTAAGACGAAGACAACGCATGCTGGTGTGACGTCCTCTTAAGTATATTTTAAATGATGCACTACACTTTATTTCTTGATTTTTATGGTTTTTTAAAAATACATTAAAAAAATATTCTTTATAAAATGTTGATGGTTTTTAACTAAAAAGAAATATTTAATGAACATCAATCAATAATTGTACAGTTTTAAGATTTCTAGAGTTATTTTCCTATCATAGGATAATAGTAGTAGGAAAATATAGCCTATTAGCGTAGTATAATGATATATTTCTACGGCATTGATGTATGTTTTTAATAATTTAAAAATGGACAGATTAATGTCGTAAGAATATTCAAAGTCGTGTAGCTATGCATTATGTGGATTGATATATTTTATCAGTTATCATTTAAAGCTATATACCCGAAGTAAAATAATTTATAATGTAAATGATTTATTGTACTGTATGATATGATTAATTATTCATAAAATTATATTACTACTGCTTCCAAATGGACATAATTATTGTATTATTCATTTAGGCTATTACTGATCTAAATGTTATTAATGATATCGAACGATGGGTATTGCGGGATGATTGCAACGTCCATACTATGTCATGGTTAAAAATCGTTACTCGTCGGGTCGATTCTTTGGACGAACGAGTGGATACATTGTACAAGAATAAATGGATGCGAATGGCCATTGATAAAGTAGTCGACGTAATGACAGGGAAAAAATTATTGTCAGATTTCAGTAAACAAGATTTTAGTAATCAAAAATTGATGTGCCGTAAAACTGTTAAGGTAAGAATAATGAATTTAAATTTTAACACAATATGTTATATATAATATAGGTACATGTATAAATTAGTTTACCAATATATATGTATGCGATTATATTAATAATATTTCTAATATCTAAGTGTTTCTAATCGTTTCTGTATATTTTATATAATATATAATATATTTGTATATAAAATGTATTTAATATCTTCATTTTCGTGCAGTTCGTACCCGACCGAAACTTCAGACATGTATAGGATATCTACACTATCTTCAAAGTACCTACTTATAAGGTGTCAAATGATATAGGTACCCTAATTTCATATTATCAGCCAGTTTATATATTAATTATTATAAATCTTTATCACTCCTCTCGGATAAAGTTTATATTTCAGCTAGTTAATGTAACCATAATTTACAGTTTACGAGTATGCGAGGTTTAATAAATAAGAATAGCTGATTAATAAAAAAGAAACTCATTATTTGACATTTTAAACAGAGTTATTTTTAAGAAATATCTATTTATACATGTTTGTGCGTGCGTGTGTGTGTGTGTGTTTGTCTGTGTAAGTAAGAGTATGCAATAAAATTATAAATTTATATGCAATATAAACAAGTTATTTGTAGTTTTTATGTACTAAAAAAACTAGTGGCTTGGAATAAAAATATATTTTCATACATCAAAAATGATCTCTCAATACCGACCGACGTTATTGATGTATATTTCATGCATAAATAATTATTCAAGTTATAGCATCGTAAATTTAACCCGTTCACCTCACCGATGTTTTCCACACGTTGATATTATATATTATTGTCGGCATGTGAACGTCCAGTGGCCTATACGTATAAAATATAACATTGTGAAAATAATATTTTACTATTCATACTTATATGTACCTACATAGATACACATTTAATAAATATTGACGATTATTAATGTTGAAAAAACGATTTTTATGAATCAGGATGAATCTTTCTAGCACAATATAGTATTAGTATAATTTAACTTTACAAACACATTTTTTTATATAATTAACAACGTGTTCCTATAGATCCCATCTTTTATTTGGTGATTAATTTTTACGATAACCCAATACTTGGGTAATAGTAGTAACACTATTATCATATATGTCTATTGTCTATATACTTACTAATATTAATCATTATAATGACTTATGGACACAGTTGGGATAGGAAATATTGTAATAACAATATGAACATATATAAAAACGTTTATATCACCGCATATTAATATATTATGCACATTTTTACGAATAAAATATTAGGTATATTAATGCATGCATAATATAATACTTTAATACCTAATCATATACCATAAATATTAATTATTGTTATCTCTTAGTTTAAAATATACCTATGTTTAATGTCTACTTTTACTTAATATTATTTTTTTATTATAGTCTATGAAATACCAATAGTTCAATCTAGTTCATAATACATTAATGTATGTTGAATAAAAATAACGATTGAATATTGATTTTTCATCGATAGATAATACATTTTTCACATTTTTGTGAACACTCTAGTAATTTTATCGTATCAATAATAAAATACGTGTAACCAATTTAGAAACTAAAAACAGTAAACTATTTATTCAATCAGAATGTAATAATTTGTATAAAAATTGAACAAATAATGTTTTTGAAGGAAAAATTTAATATTGGGCTTAAGATTCGTTCATACATAGTATGTATGCACTACATAAAATTAAAAATAATTTATCCTGCCATAGGGTTATATTGTTGTGCAAGAAATATCATGGCCCGGTAAATTAAATGAATATTATTTAATGTATTATACATAATATACGCACAATTGCACTAATATATTACAAGCTCGTTAGCGTTTTACCGTTACTGTTCCTTTTTTGCATTAACAAAATATGATTCCACAAGTGCTATATTTTTTTTTTTTCGGTTAGGTTTCGTCATACAGTTTCGTGGGAAAAACCAGAAGGGCAATGAGGAGATTTCACAGACTTCTAAAGCTACCACAAAATCCGTGCGGTGTCCGTAAGTCCCCCAAGTTTTTCGGCTGTTCGGGTGGCGGAGGAAATCCGTAGAAAGCAATCGAAACAACTACAAATCAAATCAATGAGAAGCGTAGCTGTGCAGGTGCCTTTGGGGCACAGACAGTGTTGCAACAATCTGAATTCGGTGTTTTGGTGCGCGCCTACCCGCAATCACACGTGGGCCGAACCGGAAACGGCGGGAAAATGATACGGTGCCCGGACGCTCTAGTTTTGAATTCTGTAATAACTATTATAATACTCGCCCGACACAACACGTCTCGACCGATCGATCCGAGGCTATTCTTGGTTTCGTTTAATTGTGTATGATATGAATAGATATTACGTGTGCGCTGTATGTATAAATATTAGTAAATGTATAAATAATATCAATAATTTAAATGATTAAATAGCAGTAGTAATACCATTGATTATAAATACTAGTATTTACGCAACTACATGGAATATGATGATGATGCCATGATGGTGATAGTATAATAAATGTTACACGTTATTACTTATATTAATTATTAGTTATCGTTTAAATAAGTAAATATAAATAGGTACATTATAAAATTTAATAAAATGATTTGCAAAATCAAATAGTTAATACCATTCAAATGTATCGATAGTATTAAAAATGTATACTTAACACTATTCGAATGCTGAGAGCAAGTAAATCCATTTGTGTCCTTTTATTGAATATTTATTAATCATTTGAATCTCCTAAGGGAAGGAATGTATCATGGTAGTCTTATATTTTAATATTCAAGTATTGATAAGTATAGTAGTTAAACTTTTGGGAAAATATACCCATTTGATTGTGATTCATTGTATTAGGCATTTTAGGCTTTACTCCAATATATTATACATACTGTTTATAGGGAGTTTGTATAGGCAATTTCTCGACTGCTCTATCGTAAAATATTTTATTTTTTATAGAAGTAAAATAATATTGTAAGACTGTGTAACTGTTAAACTGTATGTAAGTGTCATCTTTCTAATATTTGTTAACACATTACTCTGTCAGTAATATACTATTATAAGTCGCAAAATAACCAACAGGTTATCAACATTCTACAGAAAAAGTTATCTTTTGAATTTGTTTTGCATAATATTTATATACGTACTTTTTTATTTTTTTATTTAGTAAACTTGGTGATACCATTAGTTTTGACAATTATTAAAAAATATATTACATACTTAGATACTTCTTTTTAAATAACGAAAAGGATAAAATGTTGTATAATAGGTAATCAATAAGATTTCTTAATAAAATAAATCTTATCATTTAGTTCTAAATTGACTAAATTCATAACTAAAATGTTATTAGTATGTAAATTATATTTATCAATATCGATATAGATCAGTTAATAAGTGTAAATTACTACCAAGATGGTAAATTGTTTAAAAAATAAATAAATTTTTTAAAAAATAAAATTGAACTGGTAATATTAATTATTGTAATTCTAAAGACACCACATACCATTTTTCTTAGATTTGTGTAGTACAATCATATTGGCTAAGATTATAATATTATTATTGATCTAGTGAATTTAAAAACATCAAGAAATATAGGTAACTATAAACCATTTTAAAATATGAGAAGTTTAACATACTTTTTTTGTTTACTTAGTGTTGTAAGAATATTAATTTTATAAGTAAGTAGGCAGATAGTGTCTAATATATATGATCTTATCTCTTATGTGTCTTAAAGTGTCTATATGGCATCCTATTAAATTTCCTCCAATATAATATACTAATTTCAGCTCAAACTTATGTATAATGTTTATCTTTATACTAAGTATTTGAATACTGAATAGAATAGATAATACTACATTTTAACTTTTGATAATTGTTGGTATTAAATTCTATACATTAAATTACTCACAATGTAAAATTATTCAAATGTTTTAATTATACAGGCAATTATAAATATTTGTTTCGCTAGCATATAAATAAACTAATTTTTCAAATACATTTATAAATAACATAATGATAATGAAGGACAATATAGGCATTAATTACTATTAAATTAATGTTTATTTATTCACTAAACAATTTAACTATACTTAACTCAATACATTATAATTTATAACAGTAAGCTATACGACAAAATAGAATAAGTTATAATAAGAAAAAACAAAAATATGTTATTTTCAAACCTTTATAAAATTAATATTTTAGGATATTCTTATTATTGGAAATTCATTCATCCAGTATTTCTTCGGTAACTGGTAAGTTTGGATATAATACCACACTAAGTCAAAAATTACAAAGTATGACTATTATTATATTTGAAACAGGTTTAATTAATGACAAAGCATCATTTTTAATACTAAACCATATGGTATACGTATAAATTCAATTTATAATTTATATTGCTTTTTTTTTATGAAAACAAATTATTGATTACTACCTAAATGCATATTAATTTATTTTTTGATTTCTATACAGTCATACAAGGATTAATATTATATTAAATTATATATAATATTACAAATAAGTGTTGGTAGTTTTTATGGAAAAAAATTAATTTGCGAATTTCAGAAAGTTATAATTATTGGATAATGTTGTTATTATTATTTATTATTTTGATAGTTATATTACGTGTCAGAGCCTCATTGGAGTAAAAAGTATTTTTATTTTTTTTTTATAAAATAATATTATCGTCGTCGTCGGTGGTACTGCAATATCGTGTTCAAAGTTTTCACGCACCTATGTTAATCTTCTGATCAGAAACCTGCCTCGGACGGGGTTAACAAATTGAGTTGTCGGGAAAAGTAAAAAAAAAAGAATACTCTCACGGCGAGGATACCGATGTATTATATATACCTACTCCCGTATGAGATAGAGATATATTATACTTATAATTGGTCATTGTCCTCGGTGTGTTATTTTTATTTATTTTTTATTCGTCTTCGGCATTTCAAATCGTTTATAAATAGTAATAGAAGTCGCTCTCCGAAGACGATACGGATAAGATCGTTTGGATAAATAAATAACATAGATCTCAAACAGGGTCGTATCGTTAGTTGACCGGACGGCAAAGCGCGGGAATGGTTTTTGTACGAGTTAAATTAAATACGATTTCTTTCGAAATCCACAATGTGCATCGGGTTGATGCCAAGTGTTTGGGATTTTTCGTTCGGAGTCTATTGTAAATTTAATATTATGAAATAACAGTAGCACATATTTATACATTGTGTTGATACAATAATAGATAGTGAACACGATCAGTATTCAATGATAGGATAGGTATACCTAAAATCTAAATCTTCATTAAAATAAATATTTCGTAAAAAGTAGATGCCACTATTTTATAATCAGATTATACCAAACAGTGCTGTAGCCAGAAAATGGTTTGGGGGAGGGGGGCACTTAATTTTTTTGTCAAATTTTGCAATGCTAGAATACCTAATCATCGCCTACTACTGTATGGCCCCTTTGTTTATAAAGTGTTAACTACAGGCCTATTATTTTTTTGACTTCCATTATATGCTAACAACTACTATGGTATCCATATATTTAACATAACAAATTATTATTATTATTTCTTTAATAATATTTTTAAAAATTAAAAATTAAAAAACAACAAAGTATTAATATTGTGTTAAAATATATATTGATAGAATAATGTATTAATTAATATAGCTATATTAATATCATTTTATCAATATTATCAATATGTGTTGTAAACACAATATTTCATTTTTCATTCAAATATTATTACTGTTTACTAACAAGAATACAAGATCATAACTTTTAACTTTTATTAAACATATGATAGAAAACAAGTTATAGCTGACCTTACACAAATTACAAATGGGATAGTCAAGACTAAAGGAGATTATGATGGAGCAGTTAAACAAATTTAAATGATTATAATCTTAACAAAATATTTCTTTATTTTATAGGTAATATTATTTAACAAATTATTCTTTAATATATTATAATAAATTAGTAACAGTAACCAACTAATAAAAAATTGGCACTTGAGCACAAAATATTATAATATAATAATATGATACTATCAAACCATAACCGTGTTCACAATAAAAATGGGATGCACTTGTATTTCTTATCTTAAGTCTGTGCTTATCTTTTCTATTTTACATTTATGAATAAAAATTATAAAATTAATAACTTATTGTTATTCGTTATCATAGTCTATAGATTTATCTTGAATTATATAATTTTAAAAATCTCTATGCGATGTACTATGGGTCTTTGGCCAACCAAAAAAAAAAAATTTCGAGAGGGGTCACTTGTCACTCTGGCCATGGCACTGATACTAAACACTACAGAGTATAGCATATTATTGCATTATGTGAACTATTGTGCCAATACGTCACTGGTTGAGCGCTTCCCAACCTGTGGGCTGTGATACTCGAAGAAAAATTTAGTTTCACAAGTATCGAAGAGAAATCTTGAACAGTATTCGAGACACTTACTACATTTTGGTTTAGATAATGGAATTCAGGCGAATTCAAATATAATAAGTATATAAAGTACAATCAAAATCGCCAAAATCTAGCATTTCCAAAAAAAAAAAAAAAAGAACTGGATGGGCCTCGCTCTGCTGTACAGTTGGGGGTGGAGTGCACCTCGTTCATAGGATAGGTCATTACAATGGGTATGTTAAATTTGAATGCCATGATAGGTATCATTGTATACGAATAACGATTCTGAACGGAGATGATATGTTGGTCTAGAATAGGTATATTATAATATATTATGTTATATTTAAATTGAAATATAATGTCAATATTTGCTTTTCAAACGCTTATTAAAAATAATTAGTCCTATGGATTTAAATAATTTTGAAATGATAGTAAAAACAGCTAATGTGGAATCTTCTATTAAATTGTCAAGTACTTTATATCAGCCAAATTCTTTTGTCAACAACTATAAAAAATAAAATGTAAAAGAATCGAATATTTTAAATGCCTCTAAGTTGCTAAAAAACCAGTATAATATTCTGAAATAAATATGAATTAAAGAAAATGCCAATATTAAGAACTGCTAAAAATTTCGAGTTTTTGCGACTTATCATTTTTTTTACATTTTTTTTTTTTTATATAATTTTTGATAAAAAAAAAAATTTGTTGGAACAAAATACTTGAAAATTGAATAGATGATTCCACAGAAGCTATTCTTACTCATTACTGTCATACTAAAATTATTGAATCACATATACAATAATACCTATGATTGCATTCAACTTCAAAAAATCCATTGTAATGTTCTATTTCATGAACAAGGTCCACTCCAACCCCTACAGAGCGAGGCCGATCAAGTTATTTTTTCTCTTATTTATATTCATGGATTCCACATTTTATTCATAGTTATTGAAACAGTTTCTTAGATCATTGATGTATCAGATAAAAGAATTATACATTGATATTATAGTTTCTAAATCAATTGTAATTTTTAAAGGACTTTTTTACATTATTAAAGCTTTGCAATATATCTCCCCAAACTGTTATTAAAATTCCAAATTCTAAATTATTTAATGTTTTTAAAATTCTTGTTAGCAAACACTTGGTTTGTGTTTGTTTAGATGGATCATTAATAATATGTTTTAATGCTTTAATAATTACTTCCGAATTATGTAATATACTTAAACAAGCATCATTTTAAGGCGATCACCAAGTATCAAAATCTTTTTATTGATAAATTACCAATTTCTTTTAAAAATATAGATAAGATATTCTATCTGTGTGTAGAAATCAAAAGAAAAGCATATATATTTTGAATGAAATTAAAAAAAATTATTTGCCCAAATACAACTTGCTGCATTTTTGTCAACTAGATACAATGAGTGGGCAAAATAAGGAATGTAAACTGTATATGTGCATGTGTTTCGAATCTGAGCTTGAAGTCCAGAATATATTTCAGATAGGTTCATAATATTGTTGTAGGATTGCCCATGACAATTTTTAATATTCAATCCATTTGAATCAATAAACTTTAAAATATTATCAGCTATATCTTTAGATTTATGATCAATATTTGTTAAGAACAGTAAAAATCTCTCTACATATTCCTAATTTTCTTTTACATACCAACATGTGATAAAAAATTGATCGCAATGAAAAATATTTGGAGTAGAGTTAATTACAATTGAAAAATACTTCTTTTGTTTGATTTAAAATAGTTATCCTTGGAACATAGCAAATGACAGACATGAGTCTTTACCCCTATTAGCATAGTCTGAAATATATTTAGCTAAGAAGGGGTCTGCAATGAGTTCAAGATTCATAATTAAGTTATCACCATGTACAGATTCAAATTTATCTTCAGTATCTCTGAAAGATAATCCTCACAAACAGTAATTTTACTACTACCACTACTCAAATTAAAACATCTTTCCAGTATTTATCTACAGTATCTATTTGAATCATCATCTCATTGCCAATACAATCCAATATAATCTACAAGGAACACAAAATAAACTTGTACTTTAGAATAAATTATATAACTTCTTGGTATAGATTTTCTGTTTATTTATTTTGTACTGAAAACATTTCTTAATAAATATTTATTATGTGTACATACTTCTCCTGGCCTCTTTTTTTAGTATTTCCTTTTTGTATGAAAATTTTTTTATTTAAATTCTGTTTAAATACATGTAATACAATATAATCTTTAACAGATTCATCAATTACCTATAGAGCTGGATCATCCCCATAAAATAATAATAACTATCATCATTGATAGTATCCAGGAATGTTCAAACATATTCTTGGTACATTAATTAATATATAATATTTTATATTATTTTAAATTGAATGTGTCAGACATTGTTTAACTGGGGAAACTAGTTTGATGATCTCTTTGTTTTTACTCAAAATTGTTAGACAAGGTTCAGGAAGTTTAGTTGAATTGAAATTTAGTGTGCAGGGAACACACGTTTGCTGAGAATAATAAAATTATCGTTATAGACAGTGTCAATATATTTATTTACAATATCTTTTGAAATTGTAATATTATCTTACAAGTGCAAGATTTGGTCACTAATAAATAAATCAAAAATAATATTCATTTTAATCATTTTTGATAGATAAAACTACATTTTTTTATTATTATTACTTGCCATAAGTTTAACATAAGTACAGCACATTCAATATTTTTAATAACATCATTGGAATTTTCTTGATTATAATTATGTTGAAAAAAAACTTGTTATTGACTCAATATTCTTTTGGTGAGCTTATCATGAGTGGAATCTAAATGTATAAAAATCATGTTATTCTAATAAATAATTATTTTTAAGTTGTAACAAGTATTATACATAATTAGCACTAATATATACAAAGAAAAAAATTAGTTAGTTTAGAATTTTTAGATACTAAATTAGCAGTTTTAATTAGTTTTTCTTTTGAAGCTTTTCTATATGCAGCACCACTTGGTTTTATTTATTGACCAGTCATAGCTACAAGCATTTGTTTGTCAAACAAATAGGTAATACTAGCAAATGTATAAAATTTAAGCAAAAGTCAATTTAATCTATCATAATTCATAAGCAATCAGCATACAAATCAATACGCAAATATTAATATAATCTAATAAATGACCTATTTAATCTTACCTGTGTGACTGGACGTTTTTATTATATGAAGGCAAATACTCTCAGTTATTACTTATTCTTCAATAGATATATTTTAATTTTTGATGAACTTAATACTGTTAATTAAGAATTAAGAACACCGTAAAATACAAAACAATAAGAATATGGACAGAGTGTAGATATGTGGATATGGTACAGTTGTGATAGTTGTATAGAAAATTCAAAATTCATTGTTTTTTATACTTTGATAACTGTCACTAATAAGTGCTGTGCTAACTAGTATAAACAGTGTCGCCCTGATACTGTCGATAAAACTAATTTCTGAATTATTTTCCTGTAGAGAATGCTCCTTTTTATAATAATGTTAAGAGCAATGATCTGTCAATAGACACAGCTAATGATAATGTATGGCTCTATTAACTGTAAATTTTGTGTAGATTATAATATATCTGTGGTATCAAGTGTTACAATTTTAGAATATTATTGAAAAATAAAATAAAAATATTAACCAATTTATATTATTGTTTATTTCCATTTACAGAAAATGGGTAATGGGTTACGTAACCATTTGATGCCACCCCTATAAAAATGCTATCCGGGTCATTTTTCCTTAGTAAGCGAAAAAATTGTAAATGTATAACAATTCCACAAAAATTTTGATTTAGCAAAATTAATGGATTTTTTTCTCATCTGACTCAATGAATACTTAATCTTATATAATATTCCAACAACAAGTAGGTATTTGTTTAAAACAATGTAGGTACTAACAAGTAATATAACTTTAGGTAAGGTAATACTTGATTTTAATTTGGTACAAACTGCAACCTAATTTTTTTGTAGTGCAGGATGTTTAGTAGTAGTTCGGCGAGTGCGTACAATATTCGCGGCATTAAATATTACCGTTACAAAATGTTACAATAATACCGTGGATTGCGTATGGGGTCACACTGTTGCTATGCGGAACGTGCCCTTCATTTGGTGTTTTGTGGTATGCTTTATTCCCTTTCCCGTCCTTTCCGGTCACTAGAGTACCTTTATAAAGAGCGTCCCTACTATAGCATTTTAGTTTGTACCAGTTCCCGTTGTCTGCCATTTTTTTTTCAACCATCGCGTCGTCGTTTGCTGTCGTCCTCAGCTTGGATCATTTACTTCCAAGCTTCTGATGGTTTGACAAGTTGGAATTCACCCATCATATTGGAATTAGTAAGTTTTTTACTTACGCTTACAACTTACGCTTCGATTACCGACCAATATTTGTCTCGCAGTCATGGCACTCAACAGTCACTAGCGATCTGTTCATCGGTTGCTATTTTGTCCAAACATTGTGTGATGGTATACATAACATAGTCTGACCCTGAATTTTTATATTGTGCTAATCCTATAAACTGTTGCTATTCGTGACGAGTCCTTATTTCGGTATTTCGCACATCCTTTGCTGTTCCCGTTATCCACCATTTTTTTCAACCGTCGTTACTCGCTGTCTTTAAGGGCCGTTCTTATAACGTTTGGTTAGTGCCTGATAACGCTAACCGGAAGAATTTATCGTGTGTTAACCGACAGAATTCTACCTGTTAGTCTTAATCGACACTTAACCGAACATTGTAAGAACGGCCCTTAATCTTTTTCCTTCTCACTTCTTGGATTGTCTACCTTCGGAATTTTGTAGGTTAGAAAGCAAGGTTGAAACCACGCTAGTGATAAACTATGTTTAAGAAATTGACTACTATCATCAGAGTTTATTTTCGCCCTTACGTTGTGGACTTCGATGACTGATTTGCTTCGCGGATCTGGTCGTGGCGTTCCTCAATTGCGCCATACATCCGTTGGTTTGACGCTATTTCGTCCATTAAGTACCTTGTCGTGTTTCCTGATCACGGTTATCTTTTTTATTCTTTCTTAAGATTACAATACATCTCATGAAATATTGAATACAGAAAATCGTAAGTACCCTTGTTCAATTTGTAACTGTAAAACCTATAAATAATTATCTTAATCATCTATTGAAAATCCTAGTGTTGTTGATCCAGTGTGCAAACCATGGTCCACCCTAACCTCTAACCTTAGTAGATACCGTGGTCCTGATTTTCTGTATTTTGTGGTGATATTTATTTTACATAGATTGCGCCAGCGGTCACTGTTGCTATAGGGACGCGCACTTATTTCGGTATTTCACTTTGTGGCTGTCTTTGGCTGTTCCTGACGTTTCCGTTCGCCAATTTTCTATCAACTGCCGTCGCCCGTCCGTCGTCGTTTCCGTTCCGCGGCTTGTATTGTGTATTCGTGTACCTTCATGTGTTTGCTCGTGAACCGCCATTTATACATTCATTTGACGATATTTTGTTCAATTACTACCGTGTCGTGGTTTAAACTTTATTTAATTTTATACAGATTGCTTTATTATTTGGACATTTCTTTATTTTGGCATTACAACTTTTCATCATTGTTTGCTGTTTTCAACTTCCCATTGTCCGCCATTTTTTCAATTGTTAACCTATTGCTGTCCTCTTCCGGTGTACGGAGCGAATTCAGCGATTTAAATACCTTCAAACTTGTTAATTAATTTCGTACAGAATCGTGTGTGCTTTTATTTCCATTTTACCGCTTTGGCAACCGACTTGTCTCGTAGTTCTAGCGCTGGCTAATCGTCACCGATCCGTTGGTCACACTGGTATTCATGACGCGTATTTTTTCGGCTTTTGACTTAATCTCGTTGGCCGTTCCCGTTATTCGACATTGTAGTTGTAATCGTTGACGTTTTTATTTGTCATTCACTATCATTCCCCTTTCAGTCTTTTAAATTTTTGAATTTTTTACAGGTTGCTTTATTATTCTGGACGTTTCTATTTCCCTAATTTGGAATTTCGTCTTGTCACAATTATGTTCATTTATTTTTCAACTGTCATTGATTGCTGTCGTATCCTTTACCTTCTGACTTGTTGTTTAGACAACAACATGGAAATCATGCTACCCATCCACTATGAATGAGAAATTGACTTCGTACAAGAATGAGTGAGTATTGTTTTCATTATAATGCTTTGGCAACTGATGTATCTATCTTATAATTATTTGTCCTTGATCTGTTCGTCTGACGCTATTTCATCCAATTTGCACCATGTGCCCTGATTTTGATATTTGTACAAATATGTTAACTAGTGACTGATTGATGCCTTGGGCGGTATTTAAAGCATTTTATTTTAAGATTGACAGACCATTTAGTATCTTGTTTGCTATTGTTGCAATAAAATGTTGGGTCTAAAGTCCTTTTCAAACTAGTATTTATTGTTTATTGTATAAATGATACAAATTATATGTTTTTTATTTATTTTTAAATAATTCATTCAGCAATTTAAAATACTATGAAAATAAAGTGTTTTCTAATAAAATTTGAAGAAATTAATCTTCTAAATTACTTGACAAGTACAAACTTTGTTATCCACATGACTAATGATCTTATGACTTAATTTTTTTACTAAATAAATATGAATTTTTTAATTGGAATTTATATTTATTGAATAAATGCACATTCTTAATCAATTGAATAAATTAAGTGAATGTTCTTCATCAGTTTAAACAGTTGTTATTTACATTTTTTCATCAGTCTTCATCTTAAAATATTCAGCATGGTACCTATTATTATAAGTTAACATAAGAAATGAATTATAATTTGAAGGAATAAATTATTTGTTTACATTAATAATAATATTATTAATCATTATTATTACTTTTAATATTTCGTTCGGGCATTAACTTGTGATACATATTTAAGTTGAAATTCTGTGTCACTGTATTTCCCTAGAAACCTCTTGTACTTTGAGATGTACTTAGTATTTTTTTTCTTATGCCAGCTTGTCTAATAACTAGTTATTTTAGGTTATGATATATAATATATTTAATATATTTATGATTTTAAAAAATAGTGTTGTTTATAAGTAAATTCAATCATACCAAATATATATGATTTGAGTATAATAGTTGTAATCGAGGTTGTAATCAGAGTTGGGCAAAATTTTATCTTAATAATTATTCGAATAAATATTTAATCGAATAAAAATTTGGTCTAATGATTTTTTTTAAAATTATTTGAATAAAAATTTAGTCGAATGATTTAAAAACATTTTCATTTGAATAAAAATTTACTAGAATGATTTAAAAACATTTTCATTCGAATTAAAATTTAGTTGAATGATTTTTTTTATAATTATTCAAATAATTTCAAAAGAAAACTAATACAAAATATGTACTATATAATATACTATATAATTCATCTTGTAAGTGTACATATTATGTATAATGTATAATATTGAAGACGTTATTATTGTACTTAGGTTATAGTAGTAAGTAATAATAGCCCAGTCACAGTACTATAGTTTCAACTCAGTTTTTGAAGTGTTAGGTACTCGTAGAATAAATTATTTTGAAAATCAAAATTCGTTAAAATTATTTACTTTTATTTTTGCTATAATTATTTATTTATATTTTTGTTATTATTATTTACTACTATTCATGCTTGTTGTAATTGTTATGAAATATTATAATTAAATATTATTCATATTATATTATTAAATTATTATAAAATTTTATTTAAAAAAATACATATTCATTTTTTAAGTTTCTTCTATTGATAAATATTTGTTTTATTTAAAATATTTTTACATTTTTCTGAATAAAATAAGATTCACAATAGTGTAACTTAAAATACAATGCCAACTATTGTTTATATGTGCCTGTTTTTAATTTTCAAATATTTGTTTACCAAAATAAAATAAACGGAAATTAGGTATTTGAAAATCTATGTTTGAAATTTAGTCGAATAAAAATTTATTCGAATAATTATAAAATAAAATTATTCGACTACATTTTTTTTGAATGAAAATGTTTTCAAATCATTCAACTAAATTTTTATTCAAATGAAAATATTTTCAAATCATTCGACTAAATTTTTATTCAAATAAAATGTTATCTAAATAATCATCTAGATAAAATTTCAATTGAATAACGCCCAACTCTGATTGTAATATAGTAGAGCTGTTTGAATGATACATCTGGTTTATAATTTTCAACAATTTAGCACTTCGGTTGATGCTTAATGGTTAGTATGTTACTCATTCCTATAATTAAGGTAAAATATTTGTATTTGGATTATATTTATAATTTATTTATGGTTATAAGTTATAAGTAGTCATGCACGTTCAATTAAAAAAAAAGAAAATGTTATGTGTACTCCTTATTTTTATGAATGTGAACGTTTTTGGTTTGTTTGATGATAAAATAACTCTCATGATCAATAGGTCAGTAGTTCCCAAACTTTTTACAAGGTATTTTTGGACCAATATTCATCATGGTACCTCACATGAGTACCACAATAAGAACTTGAAATATGCATAATAAATTAACACAATAAAAAATAGTTTTATTTTTATGTGAACCACGGTGCCCTTTGATTAGGCTTGTGGTACCATAAGGGCACTGTGGTGCACAACTTGGGAACAGTTGCAATAGATGATTTGTATGTTTATGATTTATAATAGTATATTACACATGGAGAAGAAACTTTACATTTCTTTCATAGTATTTGTATTTTTTTATAAATTAAACCTTACCACATCTCATTATTTTTGCTTTCAAGGCCTCAATGGTACTACTAAAATTCTTTTATGTTGTATTATCTAGGTTATAATTTGGTTAGGTTTTACCAATTTAGACCATTCACACCAAAATATTTACATCTGTGCTTAAGTTATAAGTTAATAATGCATATTCTGTAATAAATATTTAAAATTATTTTTATCCTTACACTCAATTGTCTAGGATGCGAATAAAACTATTAATAAATATTTATTACAGAACATGCATTTTTAACTTATAATTTAAGCACAGATGAAAATATTTTGGTGTGGATGGTCTAAATTGGTTAAACCTAACCTAACCATAAATAATACAACATAAAAGAATATTAATAGGTGTAATAAATAAATTATATAATTAGAAAATGTACAGTCTTAAATATGCAGATAAATATGTACATTTGAAAGGTGTAAAAGTTCCTATTTCAGAATATTTTTTTACTGTTATGTTCATATGAAAATTTCTAATGAATAGTAAAAATGAAGAGACTATATTTTTAATTAGTATTTATAAAAAAGTAAAAAATAATAATCAACTTAAGGACTAAATTATAATTACATAGTTCTGCAAAAAGATATTGACAGTTTTCAACACTATATATAACATTTTCTTAGTTTATGGTAGTAAATTTTTAAAATGAAAACTATGAACAAGAATTTGAACTAGTTCATATTTAATTAATATTTGTAAATTAGTTAATTTTTAAATAGAACTTTTCCATCACTGCATACTTTTAATTTTAATTTAAAACCAATAATTATTAACCAGTGGTGTAGGAACTATTTTTCATGAAGGGAGGGGGCAAAACATAAAAAATTTAACAATTATTATATATTTATTTGTGATTGATAACAAAAAACCTTTTTAATTTATTATTTTTTAATGTTTATATAGGTAGTACATTATATTATAAGAATCATTTGAATGTATTAATTTAATTGTTGTATAATACAATATAAATACATTATGTTAATACATTTATATATTGAAACAAAACATAAAACATACTGGAAATTATATTCAAAAGTAATAATATATAAATAAATATAAAATAATATAAAAGAATTATATTTATTTTATACCTTAAGGTTTAAGTGATTATTGTAATCGCTGCAGATGTTGTTATGTAAAAATTAATTTAATAAGTTTGGTGATTTCAGAAAACAAAGAATCTTTGATATTTAAATATTAATTTCTTAAATAATTAATAATATCTGAAATACTAGTGATACATACAATAGATAGTAACATAATAAGCTGTGCATGAAGCTTATTTATCTTAAAATCCTCACTCATACTATTTGAACTATTGATAAATCCTAGTTGAGTTTTTGTGTTTTGATCTACAAGTATGTTTTCTAATTTAACCAAGTTTTTTAATCTTGATCATCAAAACATCTTATCAATTTCATTTATCAAATAGTCAATTATTTTAAATATATCTTCCTTCAATTTACATATTGGTGATAATTTTGTAGTAGGGTATTTGTGTATTAAAGTGGTTTTGGTGTTTTTTGATATGAGCTTGGTGTCATTTAGTAGTTCAAATATACAGAATATACATATTTCATCATATAAATTCATGATTTAATGTATTTTTAAAATTGCCATTAGTTCTGTATGATAGTAATATTTTATTCAATGTATTCAATTAATTTTAGTTTTAATAATATCAGATGTCCAAGGTTTAGAATTTTGTAAAATTGTTGTTCTACTGGACCAAAGATATATGTTGCAATACATAGTCATAGAACACATTGTTTTAAATGTTTTTTTTTTTTTTTTTTTTTTAATTTAATTTGCCATTTATTAGAATAATTGCAGCAAGTTTTTAGTTTTCTCACATATCTTCTTAGTGTTGATATTCTATCATCTGCTATACAAACACTCCTTGAAAGAATCTTTTCTAATGTTTTTTGAATTCTGCTATACTTATTTAAAAATCTTGTTAAACTTTGAATCCTTACATCTAAGTGAACAAAATGAAAATATATTTTGCTGCATTTACCTAATTCAGAGGAATTCTAACATGACTAATACTATATTATTATAAATACTTTTTCTCTTTGCTGATTCGAGAATAGTATTTGGTACATCTCTGACCATAGTGAAGCTATCATGTACAGCACTATTTTTTCATGCTACTTCTTGTAATGCTAAATCCAATGAATGATTACTATAGCGTATTAAACAATTTTTGGTTAAACATTTTCAATTAATTAAAATTATTGATGAACTCTTATTATAACGGTTCCAGTATATTCTTATGATAATTTATGTAAAGATATGTTTTCATTATTTTCAGACATTATAATCTTAATAATATGTCTTTCTAGAAATGTAACTAGACAATTACTATTTTAAAATAACTGAATACTTCTATAGGGCCTGAGCACGTGCTGTAAACCAACATGCAATTCACATTCTTCTTTGTCAACTGCCACTGCTGGTGGTTTCTTTACCTGTAACTGTTCACTGCCGTGCTATTGGTGTTTACACAAAGACTGGAGAGTAGACTAAATGCCTGGAGGAAGGGGAGTCTGTGTTGTTAGGCTTGCACCAAGGAGTCAAAACAAATCGTTATGCCCTCTAGTCTCTAGTTTCAATGGATGGCGGTGGTAGCTTACAATAACATTTATTTATTTCTATTCCCATTTAAATGTCGAAATATTTTCTATTCACATAATATAATATTATTATGTGTATACTATAATAAGTAATAACGAATTCCGAGGACTCATCGTGACGCTCACGTAGAAGATAAAAAAATAAATAGGCACATATGCGGGCGCATGTACACATACTTTTGACACGTCATCTCTCTGAAAAGATGTATAATATATTTTTCTTTTCCTCAATATTTACTTTTTCTGATATTTTTCTTTTACGAGTATATACCTGTGTTTATGTATTCATGATCTGGGATAATAACTGTTAATAATTGGTAGGTATACATTTTCATTAATATTTAAAAAAAAGTATTGTTTTGTATTATCGTTTACTAGGTAGGTAGGTTACCTAGTAGTTACCTAAGTAACTAGCAAAGAATAAATGAAATTTCATTTATTCTGTGTAGCTAGGTAAATTACCTAGGTAGGAAGGTGGTAAGAATAGTAGGTTTACTTTTACTAGGCTCCAATGATGTTTTATTTATTTTTCGAATATATTTGTTTGTAAAACATTCTTTATCAATATGATTGATATGATTGGTATTTTTCATTATGTTTTACGATCAGGATGAGAAATTGTATAACTATTTTCGTAAATTATTATTTATCTTATTTTTAGAGCGCTGTTCCTTTCTTTTTGTTATTATAATATTATAATTGTATTTCAGAAGTAGAATTTTAACTTTTTCTTTTTAAAAGTAAATTTTATTGAATTTGAAAATACTACTTAATAATAATTTCAGAATAAATAACTTAGGTTTTAACATATTCAAATTATCGTGTTAAGTTTTGTTGTAAAACCAGAAAATCTTTGTATAATTTAATCTGTAAATAGTTTAATAATATTTAATTATAGTTTAATTGATTATAGAAATTAGTGAAAAATTAGTTAATTGAGAAATTGTATTAGGTATAATTATTATTTAGGAAACTGGATAAAATTATTTTTCTAGAATTGTTTAATTGTTTGTCGTTCTTACATTTAGTTGAATTATGAGTGAATACCCGAAATAAAATGAATCAAGGCTTATTATAATTTATTTCAATTTATATAATCAATTTTTTATTATAAGCGTTGTTTTTAGTTGCAATAGTAAAATTTGTTTATTACTCTTTAAGATAAGATTTATGTTAAAGATGTAAAAAAATATTGCAATTAAATTCTAAATTTAATTGCAGTATTATGCAAAACTACTTAATTCTTGGTGTATATTTTGTAGTGGATATCATTTTAGTGTTCATGAATTAATAAATGAGTAAGCGAAAGAACTAATATATTAATGAATGAATGGCTGAATGAATTAATGAATGAATAGTATAGGTACATGGAGGACTAACGATTACAATTTGTATTGTAATATTATGATCAAATTTTAAGAGGGATATATGACGTACTCAAAACTGTTTATTCCTGGTTACCTTGAGTTAAGATTTATTCGAGTAGGTGGTACACTGTATACCTGGAGTGTTTTATTCATATAAATATATGGAACAAGGCGACGACGATAACTGTTGACCGGATGACGTAAAAATGTTCTTGCTCAACAATCATTGAACGATATTTATATGTATAAATAAAGATAGTATATGCCCTGTCTACTATATGTTTTGCAATTTGCCATTCAATATGTGTTTAATTTGAGTGTTAAACTCTTCGTTATATCTAGAATTTAAAATAACTGAACATAGTATAGGTAGTTGATCCGGGGGTTATACTGTCATTTTATTTGAAATTATCAGACATGTTATCATCTTAGCTGATAAGTTGTATATCGCGAGTGTATAAGAGCATAGCTGCAGCGACGACCAGTGTATCGATTTTTCATGAAATGTCTCGACCTATGTCATCAATATAATAGTGTCCTTCCGAACCTCGTCATCAAGACGAAATTATCCTTTTCACGAATACTAAAATGATCTGACGCGTTTATTTAGTCATTCGCCTGGGCACACGGTCGCACAGTCAATGCGTCATCATCTTTAAGTTTTCGGTATACGTTTCATGGGTGAGTAACACGGAATTCTACGAATCTTCTTTGCGGGGTCGGCGGGTCACGATAACATGATAACAATAAGTTAATCACTATATACGTGATGGATAATAAAAAATTTAAAAAAAGTAAAACTTGGCTCGCGAGATGTGCGGTATTGATAGGACGTGTCGTGCGCGCTTGCATCGTCCTGCAACCAATTCCACGCATCGCGTTCATTGACGGGGAAACGGCGGCGGCAACGACGACGCACGGCGCCAAGGCTATTTTTCTGTGCCGACGCGGGTGGGCGGATAGGACGACTATTGGGCACTTGCTCGTCCCACGCGAACGTTTTTGCATTTCGCTTCTATTCGATGGTACGTAGTCCTATGGCGTCGTGGTCGCGCAATCGCCGGAAGTCGATAGTATAGTAATTATCATTATTAAAATGTTACGGCGGTTGCGGGTTGTGTGGCGGCGATACTATTAAGATAATAATATCGTTCTGCGGTGGAGGGAAAGAGGTTCCGTTCGGTTGTCCGATTTTTCGTTTTGTAGTATTATAATTAAATTATTATTATGCAACGGGTTTACGCATGCGTACCGCGCGAAAGTCAGCGTGCGTCGTTAGTTTCATTCATAACAACCGGCCTCCGTCCGGAAACGACCGCGTTGCTGCTGCGCCTACGCACCGACGTGCCGCCGTGCCCACGATGACCTACTCTATGCACGTGCGTATTACGAATATCGCGCATGTTTAATAATATACTACTACGGCGAATGTATCCGAACTGCTGCAATATTACCTAGGTGTGCTATATACTATTATTATAGTTATATTATATATAGTTGAACTGTGCGTAAACTGGTTAAAAAGTTGATTTTTTTCGTTTTTGAGAGGGTTTGTTTGAGGACGACCTTTATTATTGACTGAATTACGTGTATATTTCACTACAGTCAACAAGTAACGTTATCCCGAAAGACGTGATGGAAATCAACGGGGTTATATTGTGTTTTCACCCCTTAACCACGAATTGAACTCTCGAATTAGAGTAGTAGTTCTATTACTCGTTCTATTAGTAGTCTGTTATTACATTAGTATACACATATGATCGAAACAAAAGTTGTGCGGCAAAAATCACATGTCGAGATCATTAAGCTTAAGCAGAATTCGGTTAGGAGAATGTAGTTTTCTGAATTTTAGATCACCCACTGAAAATGTGAATTTATATTAAACTGTATCATAATACGAATGCAATAAATGGCTTACATTTTATTCTATTCTCCTGTCTCTATCTTGATGAGATCCTCCACATTAAATGTTGGGTCCTTGTACTAAATGTTTGTCCGGGCCCTTTACAAAACTTCTAATTATACAATTAACTATAAATTATTAAAAATCAAGATTCATAAGCATTTTGATAAAAATATCTCTTTTATTACAATTTTATCTTTATGAAAACTAAACTAATATTTTTGATTTATATTTAATACATTCTTTTCTAAGTTACAATTTTTTTTTTACGTGATTTAAATTCGGCGAACTCGGTTATGACATTGTCGAAATTTATTGTTGAAGTCAACACATATATATTATATATTTATATACTTATATTATGATTCATAAAATATTATTTTATAATATTATTTAATATAAAATTTAGTATTAAAATTTCAAATTATTTTCAAAGGGCCAACGGGTCCCTGAATTCCAGGTCCAACATCTTGATGTTAGATCATTTTCCTTTCTCAACTCTATCTTAAGTTATTTTCACTTTAATAATAACCCTCTTAATTGCTATTTAACTACCGTTATTATGTTCACAGTATTATTTTCAATGTCGATATTTTACCTAATACAAATCTATACTGTTAATAATTACAAAGTTAATTATAAGTAATAATTATGATACAACCTATAAAATAATAAGCTGATATTTTTAAAGGCACTACCTACATCAGAGTTGTTTTACTCATCATCACCCAGCTTTTGCATTATACAACATAATATGACCTCCAAAATATAATTAACCATATCTTGTGCAACTTCAATACATAGTTATGGTTAAATTTCACACAACTCTCATTGTGTATACTTTATGAGAAGCTAGGTTAACCTAGGGATGGTAACATTTATTAAAGTTTGTGTATTTAGTTTTGTTTATTTTAAGTTATGATTGGAGTTGTATGATTATAGGTTATAGTAGGTATAAGTATACACTTTATATACAATTTAACTAACCTATTTTTAATTTTGATTTAAAATAGGTAATTAGATACCTACAACATTTTATTTTTATTTCATTATTATTTAAATATCAAATCGTATTGCGTTGAAATTTTCTTTAAACTTTCATTATTATTTGTTATAATTAATTTATGCATAAACAATGTTTCGACGTTCAAGGCCCACAGTTATATTCTTATTCATTGTACACGCATAGTTGAAAAATATTGATTTTATTGTAACTAAAAGTTCATATTATCTACTGATTATTAACTCTACCCACGGTTATTACTACTATTTTTATACGTAAACGGGCGTTTCTTAATGTACATTTTTTTTTGTGAATTATTTATCATACATAAACTTGCGCTAATAAAGCTTATCGTTTTATGTAAATATAATCTTTGACCTTCAGTTCTGTTCCTTCCGTTGATCATGCAGGTGTTATTATAATACTTATGTGTTTAACATTTATATCTGGTTGCCTAGTGAGTAATGATACTAATTTTCAATACACAAAGTACCTTTTTTTCATTCTAAAATATAAATACATGTAGCCTTTTTTTATTAGTAAATTAATACATCAAATTCTAAATATTTTAAAATCTAATATATTCAAATTTTGTTTTATATTTATAATTGTTACCTAGTTGATCTGTTTTCTGTCTTTACATTTTTATAGTAAATAGTTTACTAAAAATGAAACATACCTTATTATTAGGACAATATTGACAATGTTATGAGAACAGTTTTTGAATTTTTTTGTGTATTCTCCTTTAACACCTACAATAAGGTTTTTAATGTATCTACTGTTTTAAGAGATTCTTAATGAGTTTATTTGTTGACTATTAATATTTAAGTTATTTAATTTTTATTTATATAATTATTATTATAATATCTGTTTAATTTATGAATAAGTTTCGACGTCATTTTGCTTCTCTTTTATGAGCGAGATAAATATTAATTGCTATATTAAATGTTATGATGATTTTTACTTTTTTTCGATAATTAATTTTTTATGTCTTGCAGAAATTAACAATCCATTCCTTAAATTGTTTGTTTTTTGAATTCACTTTTATTAAATTATTTGATTTTTCAATACCAATAGTTTTTATTTTGTAAATTAATTATATTATTAAATTAATTTATTAATGTATGTGTAGGGTGTGTTATATCTGAGTATATATAGTGTAGTATTTGGATCTATACTGTTAAATTCTAATAAAAGTAATATGAAAAAAATTTGAATTTTATTGCGTAAAAAATAAATAAATACAACTTATACTTACAATTAGTTTTGAATTTTAGATTTTAGTTTATTGATTTCAAATTATTTGCTTATCGAACTATTCAAAGTAAATCAAGTATGAAATAATACAGTTAATATCAGTATACATACAGGGTTGTAAGATTATTAATTATTATGTATGTTATTTGGCTTAATAAATGTAGTAGATATATTTTATTCCTCATTGTTCCCGTATTCATTTTAGATTATTGATAAAAATATTTATGTGTACGAATGCTCGAGATTTACAAGCATGTTGTGTAAGGTACACATTGTGTACCAAGGAGTATTGGAAGTATTGGAATAGTTTTGGAGTGTCTGATGGATGACTTGTTAGTTGAGTGCGTTTGACCACCAGATGGCAGTGTGTTTTATATAATTTGAATTTTTTATTTTAAAACTGTAGACATGTGTTCGTTAAATTTTCTCTTCTAATTCGTAGGAGATTTTATTTTTTTATTCTAATATATAGATTTATTTTATAATATTGAATAAAAGTTATTTTATTGATATATTTTATATTCTTATTGAATTACTATTTATTTTGTATTTTTTGTAAAAATCGTTTTGTTTGTCAATTCATGTGGGTTTTATATAAATAATATTAGTCATACCTTAAATTTACTATGAAACCTTAATATTTACTACAGTTCCAAATACCTAGTTGAAATGATAATTGTAGTGTTTGAACGGTTTTTTTTCTTAAATTTGTTGATTATTTATAATTAGATAAGTAATAACTATGAAATATTCAGCTGTATAAATGAAGTTTTAACTGTAGTGAACGAAATGTTCAGTATAGTTTAAGAAGAATAGCAAAGAATGGTCAGGTCGTAAATTTTTATCCTAGGATAAAAATATTTTATTGTATATGTGTGAAAAATGTATATATTTTTTTTAAACGTTTAATTCTTAAAATTAAATTAAATAAGATGCTATAAATTAATTAAGATTAAAAAACATTGGCAGAATAACATAGATAACTCTCTGTAATAAAGAACGCTGTTGGATAGTCTGATTTAACTTGAGAACAACGCCGTAATAAACTGTTTTCATTAGTCATATGAATTAAATTTAATATACTTTGATAGACAAATTTCTTACTAACCTATGTTTTATAATTTTAAAAAAGGTTATTGTCGTCAAAATGTTAGTAACTTGTTATTATGTAAAAGTGATATTTATGGTTGGTACATTATTTTAATAGGTAACTTTATATAACACTGCATTAATGTACCTGTATATATATATATTTGTTGCTTTTTTGTATTATATATTTATAATGTTGTATATTACCCATTGATTAGAACGGAAACTGTCAATTCCGAACGTCTTTTATTATATATATCACACTTTTGTAGAATGAGAGAGAATACTAATATTGCGGCAACTGTAAGAGTGAAACAGTGACTACGGTGAAAAAAGAAAAGGAAACATAAATAATGGGTCCGGTTTTTTTTTTTTTTTTTGGGTGTCGCGGGGGCAGTGCGTTTATTATTATTGTTATTATATATACTCGCCGCGTTTAAGAGGGGCTTGTTTAGCGCGTGCCCTCAGCCGGACCGTGAGCGCAGCATTCGGTCGGACGTTCGGTAGAGATCGGTCACCACACTAGTCTTGTCTTCGAAGCCTCGCACTAGAGACTTAAACGGTCGCCGTCGCGCAGTACTTCAGTCAGGCGTTGTACCGTCACCACGCGAGTTCTCTCTTCTGGCATATCCACTGTCGCCATAGCGCTGTGATCATCACGTCAACGAATTAATGTTCGATTAAAGTTAAGTGCGTTTATAGCAATGAATTTTGATTGTCATTTGTGATTACAAAAGTTTGGTTTTTTTTCTTCAAATTTATTAAACGTTAAATCATATTTACTTCACGTTGTAAAAATTTTACATTAACGCGTAATTACGTTGAAATGGCCGAATTCGACGCGAACAATAATAGTGCGTTACCGTTGGCAGAAAAAGCACAGGAAAAATATTCTTTGCGACCCAGAGCGTCCTTAAAACGTGAAGAACCTGACGAAGAACACGAAGATGGTTGGAAACCCTCGACTCGAGGTCGGTCTACTAAACGAAGGCAAAAACCCAAACCTTTGAGCAGGTATTTGTGAAAAATTATTATTTTTGCTTCTAATATTTTCTGTTATATTATGTATGTGTGTACCTTATTTTTAGATAATTTTATATTATATGAGAACATAACAATAATGATTTCCATTTTATTTGTAAAATAAATATTAGGAATTAACTAAAATATAAAATTAATTTCAAAGATTATAAATTTCTCAAATTTTTCTTTTTATTTGTCTACCATGTTATGTTATGATCGAAGAAATCGATAATTTATGATGCAAATTCTAGCTTAAAAAAGTTTTTGTTCTGATTCCTTAAAAAAAAATAAAAATTTGTTAATTAATAGGTATTACTTTAAATTTAAAAGCAGTCCATTTCTACTGTTATGTATTTCTTTTTATTAAAATTTATAATTTTATGTTTTCAATCTATGAAATAGAATGGAATTAATGAAAATTGAATAACATTTATAAAACAATTTTTATATTATTTCATTTATAAAATTACGAATTAAATTTTTGCTTATAAGTATTCGGAGTCTTATAAATTTTATTTTTGCTTATGGTGAATTATTGTATTCTAAATTATATTAATATTTTTATAAAATTTACGAATTTTAACCTATTTTGACCGATTTTTTATAATAAATGCATCATAGTTTTAATCTTAAATTATTTTTGTTATTTAAATTAAAAATTAATTATATCAAAGTGGATTTTTAAATTTTTAAAATTTTGCGTTTGAAATAAAAATCTACTGATTCATCGGTTTTTGACTAGTATTAAAACTAATCGTCAAATACATTAAGAGGACACCGCGCCCGAGAGCGGTGAATTATTGATTGAATAGACATTTATAGCTGTAGAAATAACTAATATACTCGTATCTGTGTTCTAATGCTTTTAAATGAATATTCCCATAAGATTACCATCGTTAATCGATTTAACATCGTTATTGCTCTTTTGTTTTAAACTAGGGTCATAAAAATAATGAGAAAAATCGTTTCCTTTCATTCAGATTTTTTGTTTTTAAATTAATGACTTAAATTCAACTATTTTTACTTTTTTAGTTAATTTTAAAATGTTTCGTTTCGTTAATTTGTTTAAAATTTTTAATATTACTCATGATAGTCAACACTATAAATATTAATTAATTACGTGCATTTAATAAATATTGGTTAGATAAACGTAAATGTTAGGTTTTATACGGTAACGTCGTAACGCTGAGGTTTACAAATAGTTCTGAACGCAACTAGGGTGGGCGCGATCTTAGGAGCAATAAATGTTAAATTAACTTCTTTATTTACACTCAGCATGAGAATAAATGTATATAAAACGAAAAATACACAAACACCACTTTGACGTCCTGTCGAAAATATACTCGAACGTGCGTTGTCACTTGTGTACTATTATTTAAAAAAAAACATGTTGACTTTCAATTTCAGTGAAAAATTCTTAACCACCGATGGCATTACATTAACTTGATCGTTTTATTTTACTAGTCATCGTGAATAACATTATAAAATAAGAACATGTTTATTTATGATTGTATGATGATGGTAATTATCGGATGCTTAGATTCATAATTTATGTTAATATCTTTTATTGAAAAAAAAAGGACCAAATGACGTTCGCCGATTATATTATTTAAAAAAAGATTACAACAATCTGTTGAGATTTCAGTATGGTCGCACGTTGAATATAAATCGATTTACCACTGCAACTATTCCTCGAATCGCACTGACCGCGGAGAAATGCATTAAGAGTACTTGTATCACTTTTTTTATATCTTGAATAAAAATAATCCAAATACCAAATAAAGATATGTACATACATACATATATACATACATACATACATACATACACATACATAAATACATATGTACGTATATACGTTGCATACCGTACTTCGTCATAATGGTGCATTTAGATTTTAAACGTTAAATCTGCCTCTAGTTATGTTTGATATAATAATGATAAAATATTTAATACGTAACCTAACATATTTAAAAGTATTTAAATTTTTTCTCATAAAATCGAATAACACATTATACTATATTATATTTAGCTAGGTAATGTTTGTTTTTATATATTTTTCTTTGATTTATACTAGTTATTGAGAAATATTTTAATAATTTTATAGCGATGTCGGCTTATTCGTTATGACTCATAACACGAGCTTATTTGCAGGTCAATCGCTGTCCTACAATAATATTTCATGCGCTTTTGTGAACTGAACGTAAACTATACATTCATAAATTCGTAGTGCTATTCATTTGGTTTCGACGAACGATTAGAATCTGTTCTAAAATTCATCCTTAGCAGATTTAATAAACGCACCATTGCTACGGCGTCACCGCAACGCTCGTATTTGGGTAAAGTGATGAGATAATAATAACGGCGCGTGATGATTGGTCCACAGGTACCGCAGGAAAACAGCGAACGCGCGCGAACGAAGTCGCATGCGGGAGATCAACGAGGCGTTCGAGGCGCTTCGCCGGGCCGTGCCGCACCTGGCCGTGGAGGCGCACAACGAGAAGCTGACGAAGATCACCACACTTCGGCTGGCCATGAAGTACATCTCGGCGCTCAGCGGTCTGCTGTCGGCCGCGCCAGCAACCGTGCAATCGTCGTCCGTGGCGGCCACCGCGGCCTCCGTGCTGTCCTCGCTGCAATCGTCGCTGTCCTCCCCGTCGCCGGCGTCTTCGTTGTCGTCGTCGTCGTCGTCGTCTTCGTCGTCTTCGTCGTCGTCGTCGTCGTCGTCGTCCCGGTCGCCGCCGCTGCTGTCGTCGTCCGTGCCGCCCGATCTGGCCGCGCTCGGCGGCTGCATGTCACCCTCGACGTCCGACGACGTGGACTCGCTACTCAGCGAGTACGCCTCCGACCTGTTGGGCTGCGGCGGTGGCGGTAGCGAGTGTTCGTCCGCCGCGTCCACCGTCGGCTTCCTCGCCGACCACCACCACCACCACCACCACAATCACCACCCGGCCGCGTTCTTGTGTGACCTGCCCGGTGCCGCCGCGGTCGCGTCCTACTCGCTGTCCCCGTCGTCGTGCTCCACGTCCGCGGCTGACGTCGGCTGCTTCTCGTCGCCCCTGCTGCCCTCCGACTTCCCAGTGGACGTGGCCGCCGCGTTTATGCCGTTCGCCGACCACCCGCTGCCGCCTATCGACTTCAACGGCGACCCGTACATGTTCGAGGACAATTTCGCGTGCACCGAGTTCAGTTAGATGGACGTCGTCGTTGCTCCCCCCAGGCGGGTACAAGGTCTGCCATAGGTTATATATATTATATAGTATATTAAACAATTTCTTTTCTCCAGATTTTCGTACGGCCGAGTAGCTCTCTGTCTGTCTACCTCTCTCCCCCCACCGTCTCGGGAATACGCGAAAATAATTATTCGGTTTTTTTTCTTCGATTAAGAGACAATGTGATATATAAATATAATATTTTATTCGATATACGTATTTTTATTAAGGCATCCGTTACTCACGCGGTGTGTGTACTGCGGTCGGGTCGTCCAGTATAATCGCGAGATACGCGATGAGCTCTGTGCACCTTTTCCCCCCGTGACCCGGTCGAGGAAATCGCGGATGAACTTAATGATTTCATTTATTTTTTTATCGCGTTTTTATGTCTTCGCATCGTTTTCTCTTTAATATCATTAAACTGTGATACTATTTGTCCGATTTCTACGACATTTTCTGTAAATATACATCTCCGTCACTGTGCTCTTGCCTGCAGTAAATTAGTTAGGTATGCGTTTTTATCGTGCTGTTGTGTGTATGCGCGCGCTGCGCTGCTCTTAGTAAATATTATTCTATTTGTTTTAAAGGGAAACGCGTTCAACTCTCGGTCAACGAATAAAAAATAAATAAGACCTAATGTTTTTGAATTCAACTGTTGAAACTGGTTATTATATGCTGTGTAATTGTGTGAGCACATACTCATATTACTTGGTTTTCATTTCGGATTCTTTTTTTTGGCTCTTATACCAAATATTTTACATTTTATTCGTGTCTAATATAATCATAGTTGGAATGTCCAGTAAATAAATCGTCATATAGCACTTTTATACGATTATATATTAATTAGTTAATTGTTGAAATTCATTTCATATTGCTACTGCGTTCCGGAGAATACGACCAACAGTAGCACATTTGTGTGAATATATTTGAACTTTCATTAGATTATTTAAATTTTGTATAGACGGGATACGATTTTAAATACGTGGTTATGTTTTGGGTATTTTGGAAATCGGTTTAGCGATCATCTAGTAGATACTGGTGATTGAAAATTGTACTCTTATGCGCGCGATATACTTAAGTGTTATCTCCGTGATAATCGGACTTTTCTTATGGGTGATGAATATTGACGGCCAATTAGTCCGGCTGTAAAAAAATAAAACTATCCGATCCCCCATCGAGTAAAAATAAAAATTAAATAAACGTGAACTAGTTTAAATATTAGCATAGGTATAGGATCCTATATTTTATTATTTTTATTGGTGACTTGGTACGCAAACACACTTATACCAGTATTCAACACCTTTAATTATTTACTATTTGTTATAACAGCTTCACTAAGACGTATGCACGTCATATTTTCGCGTCCACCGTCCATACTCACGTATTAAAATCTCTACTTAAGTTTTCTATGTTTTATTCAGAACGTTTTGATACCTAATTTATAATAATATGAAGTATCGCGTCTATCGTAGTTATGATGTTTCAATTAAAAAAAGTGTATCTTTTGTGACAAATATTTTACCCGTACTGTACTGTTATAGTATAATTATGTCTTAATTTTTATTTTTAATGCCATGTTTCTCTTTGTTACCTTTAGTGTTATAATTTCTTAGTATTTTAAGTGCTTTATTCTAGTTGATTATATACATACATCTATTTATATGTTAAGTTTTGTAAATTAAAATTATATATGTGTATATAAATCAAAATTATGTATTATTATTATTGTATTATTATTATTAATAAATTATTCATTAAAAATGTTCTTTGTTTATTCGTCGTGTTGGAACTTCCAAAATAGTTGTATGTAATACGTTTAAAATTTTTGATAATACATCACGTGGGTGCTTATGCAATCATCGCACGAAATTTTGCAGAGAATAAAGAAAAACAACAGTGGTTATACGATGGTAATTATATGTAAAACCGGCAGCGGGGCACTAGCGATGACAAGACTGATTAATCGCTATGCCGCTTGCGTTGTACAATGGTTTAGTACAACAGCTGGTTCTTTACTTATCCGCGAGAACGACCGATTAATAAATCAATAATTTAATTTAAGCGCAAGTAAAATTTAACTAAATATCTCGGCTGTGTGGGTGTCGATGGATGTTGAATTATGATTCCTTTGGAAGTGTTGCATGAAAACAACGAGTATTTTAATGACATGACTGAGTACAACCAGTTTTCAAATTTTGTAAGTAGTACGCAAAGGGCAATTAATTCACTTCCTAATGCGTCATAATCATATTTTTAAAAAGTCGTTATTTGTGGTTTCAGAACTTGAGATTGGTGTTTTCCGATAGGAATCTAGATTTTCCATTTTTTTTTTTATATTATTTGTGTTGAGTTTATGATTTTAACTCAACACAACGATGCTGTCGTAGTGCGTCTTATCTTCTTATTTTATACTCCACCATTTTATACTCACGTTCTACGGAAACTTAAACACTCCATATCATTTATTGACTATCTGTGCGCATTATTTCTCTCGGGAGAACACCCGTAGAGTTTTCGACTACTGCTCCCCCGAGAACAATGGCGACTTGAAACCGATTAGTTCGGCTGTGACGGGTGGCTGGGGATTGTGCCGCGTGCGCTCATAAATCATATACTCGTATATTGTACAAATTATAATATATTTATATATATAATATGTACTATACTTGATATTACCTAAATTCACGTCGGTTCTTTTGTTTTGCGCTCAATAACGTTGTATATATACGGTGTATTGTATTAAATCGTTATATCGTATATCGCCAAAAAATGAGGGCTTAAAAAGTTAGATTCCCTCAGCTGCTGTGTAAAAAGGTACAAGTAATATTTAATATATATATATATATATATATTTATGCAGCGTAGAAAATATCTGCAAAGTATAGATATCATAGTGATAGATGGTTGTTTATGTACAATATAAACTATTTCGTTCAGCTTTTAATGAAATCATTCAGTTATTTGTTGTAAATAATAAGTACCTACTTTGTGGAAAATTAAAAAAATGTCCACTGAATAGTATAGGAAAAATTGATTCCGGTGAAATATTGTCAATTGATTTAATCGTCATTCATTGATAATAAACATAATCAATGTCGTCTGGTATAAGAACCAAATATGTATTTAAAAAATGTTCTTATTTCTTATTTTTGATTTGTGTAACAATATTTTTAACTAGATTAAATTATAAAATATAACTTAGTTATAGTTACACAAATTAAATAAATAATGGAAATTAGTTAATTTATATTATACCTACTATATTTATGTATATTTTTATATTTATAATAGTATATTGCAGTTTATTGTTAAAAGTTGTCGGAAAAATATACATAATATAGTTAATTTGAGTAGTAGTGTTAAAGGAATATTGAAATTCTTGATTAGGAAATTATGATAATCATATTTTGGATAAATTGTCTGTATAATTATTTTAGGTTTATGTAAAATCTGTTTACTTTCACCGGATGTCGTCGAATTTGGCGATTAGTTATAGTTCCTCGATTTGAATAAATCCTAAGCGTTTTGTTGGTATGTGGGTAGGTAGTTCTTATATGAATGAAATAACTATATCAATGGAAATTTAGCATATAATTTGTCCTTAAAAATAATATATTAGAGATGAATTATTCAAACCCGATACAGTTAAGATCTAATACAATTCAATTGTCAGTGAAATAAAATGAATAATTAATTATGTATTAATTAGGTAAATTTCATTTTTTACCTAGAGTCTCTAAATTTCTTTAAATCCGCCGTTAAGTTATTGAAATAATTCTCGACGTACGAAATTGTCACGAACATGCCTTTTAAGTATTTGCAACCGGTCTGATCCGCATTTGTATTGTATCGACTTACGTCTGAACGGGACATTTTAACATGTCGAAGGCCTCTCAGTGGCGTGTTGATGGTTCGCAGCACGCGAAGAACACTCGAGAGAAGGGGCGACGGCGGGCGAATCACGAGTAAAGGTCGGCGGTGGCGGGAGAGAAAGCGCCTGGCGTTGCCGCCGCGCGCGTATGTGGGTCGGGCCAATAGGCGAGCGCGATGGGCGTCGTTTTCTGCGGTACCAACGCCACGAGCGACATCGCCACGGTCGTAGTCGATAAGAGTCCTTGGTGTGGCGCCTCCGCGGCGGCGTATGGTAAAAATCAAAGAAAAACCAACAATAACAGCTTCAACTTGCAAACTATTGTTTGTTTTTTGAAAAAAAAAAAAAATTATTGTAAATACCCCGGGTCACCGTGCATTGTTAAATCAGTCGTCTATATTTTTCACCCACACGAGGGTTACCTCAGTGGTGGATTGAGCATACATGTCCTATTATGTATAGTTAAAACTTAATTCAATTTATACATATTACTGTTCTTCAACATGTACAAACTGTTTTAGGCCAAATAAATTATTATTTAATATTTTCCTGGTCTGTCGGAATTATATAGATAAGACCTTGTAGCGATGCATTAATTTTGTTTTCATAATATATAGGTACACGTACTTCTGTCTGATTACGAATGATACATTTTTTTAGAATAATTGTTATCGAGTAAATGATGAAATGAGTAAATCGACAATTAATGTATTGGTTATCAATTTAAATTTGCACATTGCTATCAAAGTATTCATTAAGCTGTGCATTATGCATGAGAATATTTAGACAATTCTTATTAGTGAGTGAAACGCTTATAATATACATATGGATAGGAAAATAAGGATGTTTGATTTTATAAATACATTTGATTAATACAATTATATCGTTCTTTGATTTCTTCATTAATATATTGAAGGCAGAAAGTAATTTGTGAAAGTTGCCTACACCAATTAATGATACCGAACTTGAACCAAATTTGTGTGGACTATAATGAAATTGTACATAATTTATAAGTATAAATGCAAAGGTCAAAGTGTATTCTATAAGATTCATTGTTGTGACTATACAAAGACACAGAGTTATATGTAAAATATAAGTAAATATATTAGTGACGGTTCCACATTCAAATTTAATATTTGTAATGATTTCAAAAATGTCGAGGCTTATCTTAAATCGTAAATTGATTAAAGAATTAATGGAAATTAAGGCAATATGTAAGTTATACATCAACAGTTATATATGTCCATGATAACGTATAAAAAGTCATTAAACCTAATTGATGAATGATTTATTAGATTAGCGATGAGCAAATCCAAGACAAAGACTATAGTACCTATAGGCTTGGTCTTGTTGAGGCGCCTGAAGTCTTGGAGTGCTGTAAGAGATTTGTAGTATTGGTTTATTTACAAAACTTTTGAAAAACTCATTAAAATAATTGAAATTGTATTTTGTTCTGTTTCAGGTTTCATCACTGTTGCTCTTTTGCCAAGACCAAGACATGGATTATTATTACAAACTATATGGCGAGCTATGCATTAATTTTGGCTATAATGATGTTGGTAAGTTATTTTTGTCTTGAATAATACACTCAATGATTTATTAAAAACTTTTAGTTATTACTTATAAGTACATCACTCATATTAGGTCGAGTTAATCAACTCGGATAAATAACCAACAGTGCGGTGACTTTTTGTAGGGTTACAAACTAATTGTGTGTCGTTATCTAAATCTCAAAGCAGTCGACTTAGTAATTTATTGTATTCCTCATAACTCCTGCTCTTAAGATGGTGTTTGAACACTTTAAATAACTCCGTAGTTGGATGATAGTACATAATAGTATATATACCACATGCAGTTTGTATTCATTGGATTTTATTTGTATTTTAATTGTTTTATTTTTTCTCACAGGATCTGAAATCATGAATTCGTGTTGTGTGTCGTTTAACAGCGTATCCTAACGACGGTCGGACTGGTTTTTATTTTTTGTTATAAATTAAATTAAACGACTATCGTTAAGTTTACTCTGTACCCAAGTCCTTTTCCGTGTTCTCATACAAACAACTAATATTTGTAATTATCATTAACACGCCGTTAAACGAGTTATATAGATTAAAATGTATGAACACGTATATTTAGCTTCGGTATTGTCGTGGTTTAACCGTTCGTATAGACTATAGACTGATCTCGTGTTGAATATTTTGATGACATACCTAATAAATTATCTGCCTTGTCGTGTATACATCTGTGTGACACTTGTGAATTGTCGATCCAGTTGTTTTCTTACTGATAAAAACATAAGGAACCTTACTGTCGACCAATAATATAACAATAATAATAATAACAATAATAATAATATTGGATAATGAGGTCGAGAACTTAACTTATTGTATATACCTACACAAAAGTGTGGTGAAACCAAAATCGTGGGCTTAATCGATAATGATTTTAACTTTTAAGTATTACAGACCTAATTAATACTTGGCAAATAGTGATAATATTATCGGTGATTGTTTATAAGTTAGGCAATATCCGCGAGTGTGCCAAAATATTGTTTGCGTGCGTGCGTATAATAATCATATTGTTACATTTCTATTGTGATCAGCACGCATCGAAAACGACTAAACAAGAATGTATTGCTAGTTATGGGTATCGTATTATTATTAACATACAGGCAAGTTATCGAGAAAAAAATTCACGTGAGCCGATTAAGTATAATAATGAACCAATAATATTTTATGAATACATTATGAAATTTTATGTTATAAACTTTCAAAATTTACTCTTATTGTCTAAAACCAATATATAGATGTAGAATGTAGAAATGAAGATGTAACATTATAATAATTGATATTATAAAGTGAAGTGATGGTTTGAGGGTTTTTGTCATTTTGTTTCTATTGTCTGTATTTTTTTTCTCCACTTTAATATAATATAACACAGTTTATACTTGAAATTTGAAACTATGATATTTATAAGTTGCGAGGATAAGTTATTATTACAATAATTTTTTTATATCTTGCAGTTATTATCTATCGACATGTTGGAGTAGTGGGATTTTAATATTATTTTTGAGAGAAACAGTTATTGTTACGAAAAAAGTATCTGGCATATTGTTATTTTTACCTGTTTTGATGTTTTTATATTCGTTTAAACTCAATTATATTGAGAACGTTGCTCAATCGGCTAAAAGGAAATACTATATTGCACCTTCGTCGATGGGTTTTCAGGACATCGGCACGAGTGCAGCCAAATTATATTTTTGCATGACGGATACGTAACACGAGTACTAACTGCTATAACACTGAATGTGCCACTGCTTCTTTCACCGTTCACAAGCTCGTTACAGCTCGTTCGTCCGCACACGTATCACAAGTATAATAATAATAATTATAATAATAATAATAATAATAATAATAATAATAATAAAAATAATAAGTACTGATGGAACGGTGGCAGCGGTGGCAATTACTTTTACTACTTATATACTCGTGTTGCTACTACTACGCCTATGGACGTGTGTGCGTTTCCCCGCCGCTACCGGCTTAAATTCGTTCGATGTAGAAAAAAATGAGACGTGCGCGAACGGTGATATCGGATCTCGTTTTATTTTTTTCTACCGAGAAGATGATATTTATAAGTGAAGAACGGGGAGTTGTAGAAGTAGGTACTTATAGTAAAAAAAAAAAAAAAAAATGATTCCCCGAGTCTTTAATTGGGCAATAAATAGTTATAATATATATACAATATACATATATCTCGTGCGAGCGCGTTCCGGACGCAATAAAGTAAATTCATTAGCAGCTAATGACAAAGTAGTTTGCCGCCGTCTGTGCTTAACTACTGTTAGTATAAATCATTCCGCCGTTCGGTTACATCGATATTTATTTCGTTTCATTTTAATATTTTTTATCGGTATCGGGTATCGAGTTTGTGCTGCCTGTCGCGCGCCGCACGCAATCAGTCGGTAGTGGTTTTATGTACATGTACATAATATTATATTATATTATATTATATAGGTACATTCGTACGCTTATAATTTTTTCTGTCCCTCTCCTCCGCTCCGCGTGTGACTGCTCAGGGTATCTTTATAATAGTACGTCGTATACGTACATATACTAGTAATTATTACACCCCAGGCCCCGCAGTCGACTTCAGATTATAATTTTCTAACACCTTTTTTTCGTGTGCACCAGCTTATGAACAGCGGCAATGTGCAGTAATAGGACAACTATTTTTCTTGTCCTTTACACGCATCATATATATATATAAGTTCTACACATAAATATATACATATTTACAATATATTATAATACCTATATATATATATATATATATATGTGTGTGTGTGTATATAATATATTACGTATATGTCTGGTCGTTGTGCCGCCTCCCGTTTACGGTAAATCGAATATTATTATTGGGCGTAGCGCGGTAGGGTATCCAGAGGGTGGTGAGGGGAGGCAGAGAATGAAAAAAATTCCGACCGGATTCGCGGCGGCGAGACGACATCGTATTATTATATTATCATTTATCATGTATGCATTATTATTAATGCGTTCTATAGAGAAGACGCCGCCGCAGCCGCTGTGCGAAGTAACACGAGCTATACGTTCCGCTCTATACTCTTGAGGACATACATTTTAATTACCAAAGTTCGTTTGCGTTATTGGTTTACACGTGTGTATACTAATATAATATTATAATACATCTATAAGATTTTTAAATTTTAATTAATTCTATACCAGTGTTTATATTATCAAATGAAATAGTGTACGAAATTTGATGTAATTATCGTAAATGTTTAGATCCCAAAACAAAATGTGTAAATTATAGAAAATAATAACAATCTTTTATTTATCATAACCCTGGTAGTTATATTATACATTGGTTTGCCCAAATCGATAATTTCTTATCATTATGCATATCTTGTATATTGTACTATCGATTTTGTTCTTTAATAATCATGAATGAAAAACTTTTTTACAGGTTTTAAAAGGTCCTGAAATCATCAGGAAATTGTAATGCTGCAAAAGATAGCCAAAACGTCGACTATCCTAGAATTACTGACTCACACGTTCTCACTCGTTGATCGATAAGCTGTCCATATCTCTACGTCTCTACGTGATACATTTCTGCGTGCGGCTACGGAATCTATAAGGTATATATATATATATATATATATATATTATGCTTCTCCCACGCCACTATCTACGTCCGGCTGTCGATCTTCTTTGCAGCCTTTCACTGCGACTGCCGTGGTGCGTTTAACGATGTTCAGATGCATCGTACAGATTTATATATATTTTATGTATTAGGTGTAGTACACTAAGTATATTGTATACTAGTAGTATAATATGCTGTGTGCGTGCATATTTTTCGACGGCAGTGGTTGCTGCTCCGTCGGAGGTATATGCGCCACTGTCGCCACTACTTGGTAAGATTGTTTCGATTTACATTACTGTTTCGTTTCCGACGTCGTGTATTATTTTATCGATGGAATTTAGAAGTATAGTATCAAAATTGATTGATCGTCGTCGTCGTCGGAAGGCCAAAAGATGGTGTGGTATGTATGACGCGACACGTCATTGAAAAATAATATAATAATAATCGTCCATTAACTAATTGTCAGCATAAATATATCGTACGTTATAAATGCCTTCCTACCCATATCTATCTATCTACCCACCCACCACTTTCGTAAGTGTGTTATCGGTCTGGTTTATTATTATTATAACTATCGGCGACACTCCATCAGATAATTCTGTTGACGAGTTGTAATGAAAACTACACGGCGTTACGTGGGACTGACGATCGTAAATGAGGAGGTTATATACTTCTATGTATATATTATTGTTTACGTGCATTTTTCCGATGAAAATACGAATTTCATTAGCAGTAATTTATACTAATTTACTAAATATATTGTAACAATCGATTTATAACTATTGCATGTGGACCTTTGGGGTTTGCGCTGTATGACTCGTTCTCAGAGCTTTTTATTTTAATTCATGGTACCTTCTAACATATTAATACTTCAGTATTATTAAGTTTAATATGTTTTTGTGGTTATTTTCAAACCAAGCATTATTTCCATAAATTACATTGGAAAATGTGCTATGGCTTTTATAAAGATAAGTTTTAATGGATTTGATTTATATACTGCCTAAATAAATTGTCTGTAACATTGCATGTTATTTCAGCATATTATAAACTTGGTTTTATAAGATAACCATGATTCTTAATATCTGTCTGACTATATTATTCTTGTGAGTAGATGAAGTTAAGGATTGTTTACAATCATCATTCATCGAAATGCATTTTTTCCACATCTGGATCCATAAGATAGGAGCGCCATATCGTGCTTCCATAAGTACCGGAGATGTAATTTTGTAACAGTTTCCCAAATATGGCCACGGTGGCTTCAACCATTAATGCTCTCCTCTAAAACATGTAATCCGGGGTGCACCAATGTGCGAGAAAATATATTTTATCAACGACGCGTGATGCGGCACCAGTAATGGACGCGCACAACAATAATGTATTAGTAATTCAATTGTTGCTCGATTAAAGGTCGATTAAATTACTCTGCGAATGGTTCGGCTTTTTTATCGGGTACGAGCTATTATACTTTCCCATTCCTCCCGACTAGTATGTGCAATTATCGAGTTGAAAAAACCTGAATTATTTAAACAGACGCAAACCACAATACTGAACTAGTTCCGAAGTGTTCAGCAATAAAAATTTAGTAATTCCGCGTTCTATTTCTAGCGATCAAAAGAAGAATTCCGGTACTATTTCGAGGGCGTGTCAGAAAATCGGTGTTTGGTTCGAGAACTAATTAGTAAATAGAGCGCCGTTCTCGTAGTTTTTCTGATTAGTGTTGGTTCTACTATTGATTATAAAATAAATAATTTTAGTATTGTGGCAGCACCAACAGCACAGGTTGTAGTTGTATCACTGTAACTGTCAGATTCGTTGTACTGCATCGCGTCTCGTCGGATGCACATCAAAAGACCTGTTGTTGCGTCGCGTCGTGCCGTGGAGATTTTGCAACGATGACCCGCGCGTGGTGGACGCGATACAAGACGTGTGGTCCGTGAACCGCCGTGCCTGATCGCAATCTATTTTACGATAATCCCGCGAAAAAATAATAACAGTACCTAACGCTAATAATAATAATAAACCGACAGTTTACGGTGAAAAATTACCCGGTTTTCAAAGATGTTCGAGCGTCACCGACGACGTAAAAATTATTACGTCTCGTTCGATGAAACGGGCGCGAGCGCGTGCGCTAAACGACACTAATTGCACGAGGTGTTGTCGTGTCGGCGTTGGCGAAGGGTGTCTGATTACACGCTCGCTCGTCCGAATCCTTCTCTCCTGCTGCTGCTGGTGCTCCTCCTCCTCTTGTCTACTGATTTCCGCGATCGCACCAACTTTATTACATTATGTTATTCGCCGCGTCAACAGGCGGGTTTTTTTTTATGTGGCGTCACAGGCGCTCAATCAGATAAAAACGCCGTACACCATTATAATAATATGCACTACAATATTATAACGTACAGCATGTACACGCGTGTTGAATATCTTTTAACGATCCGTTTTGTTTATTGTAATTTAAAAAAAAAATCGTATATATACCTACCTGTAACCCGTTATTAATAAAAAGTACATCCCGGTGCCTCGAAAAATATTACTACGCAACGCCGTGTTTTATGCGATGTTAAAATGTATTTCAGTCACGTGTCCACGCTCTCGACGGTGTTAAAAACATTAATTTTAAGCACAATTTACGTGCGCATACGTGACGCCGACACACTGCCGCATCGCTATGGTGTTATTACCAGTTTCTTAGTTGGAATGAAAAATATCGCGGATCACGTATAACCGACTTCGGCTCTCATGACTCGTGCACATACAAGCATCACTTGTCCGAATAATAATTAAGAATATTTCTTACTTACTGTAATAAGTAGGTTATTGTACTGCGGAGCGTAATTTAAACATAAATTCAGACTGGCCTCTCTAATGCAATGCAATTGATTGCTAGATATCTATTGTTGGAGTCTATAATTATTATATAATAATTAATAACTATTATATTAACATTTTTAATTTTTGTTGTCACTGTTTAAATCTGGTGCTTCCATAGCACACGGAAAATCTAGCCATAATTGTTTTCTTATTTCTGGCATTAAAGGAACTAATGATTTTATGATACTTTCCTTTTTGTTTGGATGAATACCAAGAACTTTAGTTTTTTGGTCTGGTTTTGAAATTCCATTTTTAATGATGTTGTTTTTTAAAAAATCAAGTTTTTCAAATAGACAATATTTACTGTAGTCAGTTTTGTAAAGCAAATATTTTAACCCTCCTTCTGCCTTTATATGAACAATGTCACTAAACATTGGTCTTATATTTTGCTTGTTCAATTTGTAAACAGAACATTCTAATTTCCAATCATAGAAGTCTTTGAGAGCAATTACTTTTGCATCTACATGTCCACTATTGGATTTACGGATAACTTTTTCAAAGTCCATAAAATCATATACTTTACCGGTTTTTTTCAATGATAACTCGACTTGGTGATGGAAATTGTCAGCAGACATGAATGAGTGTCCAGGTTCAAAGTAGAACAAATTAATTTCAGTGGTTTCAATTTCATTTGAATTAATAACATAAATCAAGAATGTCAGTAGGCACCAATTTTTGTTTTGTGCTGCACAGTTATCCATCCATATTGAAATATTTTTAAGATCTTTGTTAAACAAAAGAAACTGAAAAAAACAACTTGTCAAATCTTCCTGTTTTCTTCCATACACCTTCATGCCATATAATAGCCAAAGGTTTAATTTTATTTTTTTTTCCTATTGGCACAAAACTTTCATTGAATACTATTATTTTTTTAGTGAATATAGCTGATCTGAAATATTCCATGCAAGGTAACATAAAAACTTTCTGAAGATCAATATAAACGGTTAATTTTGAATCACTATTTAAATCTTTTTTATGACTTTCATACAAGTGTCTTGCTTGTGTATATAACTCAAAATGTACTTCATAATTTTTACATACATTACAGGTATTAGAAGATAAATTTAATGTGTCTACTATGGTTTGCATTATGTTGCTTCCATTCCTCGCATTGCTCATATTCCTCATGACCCAACTTAGTAAAGAAAATATTATTGATTATTAAAATTTTTCTATAAGCATAATATAAACATTTAATATCTGAGAACTTTTTTTTAAAATCTTCATACACAAAATTGGCATTAACTTCATTTGGTAAATATCTCATGTTTGGTGCATGAGCTCTTTTATAATGAGAAACACATGGGTTGAATGAGTCTATATGTGATTTTATAGACTTTAAGGATTCTTCATTAAGCTTTTTCCATGGAGAACGATTATTCTTATCTATAATAGGAGATACTATGGCATTTTTATTTTTATCCTCAATACTTATTTTAAATACAAATAAATCATTCTTTGGTTTATATCCAAATGTTGCTAAAAAAAATGCTTAGAAACACTTACATTTTTCCTCTCTAGGTTTTTAAATGAATATTTTGAAGACCAATTTCTTTTTATTTCCTCTCCTTTGCCTCTTCTACGTTTAACATTCTGTCTCTCCACTTATGTGAGCACAAACATTTTTCTTTCTGCTACAGATATATTCCAAAAATCTCTGTTTATAACTTCTCTAAGAACCTGAGATATTTTTTCTGTACATTTTTGTTTACATGATAATATACATGGTGATTTTAAACAATGTTTCTCTCGTTGTTGTAATAACAGTTGTTTACATACATATTGGGTTTTACTGTAAGTTTTTCTTTTTCTTTTGGTATCTTTTTTAGTGAAATTATTACCAATTTCTTTATTTGTCTGTAATGCATTATTTTGACTATGTTCTTAAATCTAAAAACCCATTGAGAAAATTTTATAGTTTTGTATTAATATTTTAATATTATTTTATATAATATATACCTAATATTAAAGTATTATTATAAAAAAACAAAAGTATAGGTAGTTAAGTATACATAATTTTATATTATACCTTTCTTTTTGTAGGTATATTATTATTATTATTATTTTATTTAATATATAAATGGCAAACTAAAAAAAAAGTTGTTTGAAAAAAGATTTTTTTCAAGCTTATAATGTACCTATATTATATTGGTTAATTATTAGCTTTATTTATTGAAGACTATACTTTGATGTACCTACTGAAATGTCTACAATAATTATAGACCATAGTATTATTTTATTTATAGTGCAATATTGTTTACCTGTTCAACTTCTTGTAGATGATAAATTAAATCAGGATCACTGTCATAACTCTTAACTTCATTTTCACTGCTTATTTGGCTATATATGGTTTGTTCCCATTCTATTGTTAATGTCATCGACAAGTTCTTCTCATCCCTTTAACAATTAAGTATACATTTAGTTAATTATTATAATATATAAAAATTACCATTAAAATTATATATAGTATCAACAAAACTGTTTTTAAATACTCACAACCAATATAATTTTTCATCCTCTTATAGCTGTTCATTTAATCTAATTAAATCGTTGTCCATCATAAACAACAAGTTTATTTCATTTATACTTTTATTAAATTCAACAGTCTACAAAGAGTCAACGATATTACAGTAACAAAATTATGTAACAACAACAACAATTTACTAATCTATGATAACATAGCCTAAAAATAAAATATTTGTAAACAATTCAGTATTCCATCAAATTAATAATAAACATATCAGCCGTGTGACCACGATTGATATACCTTTAATATAAATCTGAAACCGTGGTTGTGACTACGGAATATAATTTATACACCAATAAATTATCAAATAGTAAATACAGAGATACTGTGTTTTTAGTTACTGTTTAAAATATTTTGAAAATTAGTGAAATAACAGTAACTTCAAGTCACTTACTGCTTATTTGCTGCTTATTGAGATTTACTGTATTTTTGCTTCTAGTTTTACAAAAATTATGGACTTACTGTTTATTTTCTTAATTTCAAATGCTCATTTTCAATGTTAAATATTGGATATACTGCTTTTTCACTGCGAAAAATGGTACGAAATCACATTGTTAACCCTCATGTAGCAATATCTCAATTTCGACCAAAATTGAAGATACTGCTTTTTCGCTTAGCACAGCAGTATTGTAATTGACTATTTTCTTTTCTTTTTAATGAGCCCCCGATCTCCGTGAATTGTAGAAAATTTTTTTTTTGAATTAATTATTTTTAATAATTTATAATTCCCATAAACCTTATACTAGTATAAGTCATTCAACACCTCAATACAACATATTAAAATAATAATAGTAGAAATTTGTTTGAACATTGAAAATATTTGATACGTCCCATAATAAATATAAGACCCATAATGGGACTCCATATAATTTATATACTATATACTGAAGTTCTTAAATTCGTCCATGGTTGGTCTAAAGACCATGATATTTGGGACTTTACTCATCTTGGCTGAAATAATACATATAATCATCGTCTTAATCAAAATCATTCCACATTCATTATAATAAATATAAGTCCCATAATGGGACTCCATATTATCTATATACTATATACTGAAGTTCTTAAATTCGTCCATAGTTGGTCTAAAGACCATGATATTTGGGACTTTACTCATCTTGGCTGAAATAATAAATATAATCACTGTCTTAATCAAAATCATTCCACATTCATTATAATAAATATAAGTCCCATAATGGGACTCCATATTATCTATATACTATATACTGAAGTTCTTAAATTCGTCCATAGTTGGTCTAAAGACCATGATAT
>JAIPRK010001418.1:0-17657 GCA_025469195.1 Chaitophorus viminalis
ACGATTCTGAACGGAGTTAGTATGTTTGTCTAAAATGTGTATAATAATATATATTTTATAATTAAATTTAATTATAATGCAATTTCGTAAAAATTTAAATTTCAAACGGTCATAACATTTTTCCTTTGGGTCCGGTAGAAATTTTTTTACATATTTTTAAAGATTAGCTTATGAACAAACTTGTGTCAAAATTTTGAACCTTCAGTATAAACAGAAAAAATTTTATGAATTTTTATCTACAAAATAACTTGCAAATTATCGTGATTTTGACACATTTTATACAAATTTGAGTTTTATGAGCTTATAAAAAGAATTTGAGTGAAACGATCACCGTTATTTTCTATTGAATATAAGTTAAGCTTATTATAAACATTGTATTAAATTTTCAAGAGTTTTCGGCCAGCCAATTAAATTTTATAGGTGTTTAAAAAAATTTTTATACAAAATTCGAAAATTTAAATTGTCTATAAATAAGTCAAAATATGACAAAATACTTTGAAAACTGAACCACGTATAGAGAACACCAATATAAAGATTTGGTGAAAATTTCAAGTTGTTGCGAATTTTCGTTTTTGAGTAAGAGCATTTTAAAAATATTTATTTTGTAAAAACGTGATTTCGCGTAAAATTTCATGGTTTTTCGTAACTTTTTTATCGTTTTTTTCGATTTTCTAAAAAAGTATTGAAAAAGTTACATTTTATACTTGCCCAAGTACCATCTACATTCACTTTCCTATCAGAAAAGTTGCTGTTTAAGAAAATCGAAGCATTTTTACTACCAAAAATCGTGTTCTCAGAAAAAAAAAAGAAAAAAACACACATTATTGTAAAACCCATAGATTCCATCACTCCGTTCAGAATCTAAAATATGTAAACTGTACTATATATAATTATTGGGTATTGAAGGGAAGTAAAATAATTATATTATTTAGTATTTTTGATCGTAGAACAGGCATAGAATTTAAATAAATAGATAATATATTTATAAGATATAATCTGATAGTTTATATAATACATAAATAAGAAAAACAAAACAAAATTAACTTATACGATTTTGAAAACAAATTACATAAATACAAGTAAGGGCATTGTAATTATCTCGCAAACGGGATGAGTATCTTAGTCTTAGATTAATCTTAAGTAAAAATTGTGAGTATCACGTGAAGGGCTTTCTCAAAAGATAGCTGTTTATTTTTTCCATCAGCATAAAAATATAGTGGTTTGATTAAATAGGGTTAAATCTCAAATGCGGTATTTGAGGTATTGAAGTCGATTGTAGTTGGATAGCTAAAGAGGATGGTGAATCAATGAGATTCCTGCCACTTATAATAATACGTATAATATACGCGTGTGTATACTCGGGGTATTATCATAAATATTGCAAAGAATTATGGAAGGGGTGGAAATACGAAATCAACAACAGTTATTAACGAATAAATCGAAGCCGAAATAATTATATTCAGTGCAAAAGGTCGTCTTGTTATTATTATAATTATTATTATTATATAATATACACGTATTATTTAGGGGGTTATCGTTGTCGGCGACGATATGGTGGGGTGGTGACGATAGATGAAAGGGGATGTACTCCTCCTTCTTTAATTAATTTCTGTAATTGCACTGTCCTCCGGTAAGAGCCCCCAATACACGTTGTTTGTCCTGGTATTTGTTTGTGCGCGCGTGAATTCACTTTATTATACTACGTGTGTTGCCACTGGTACTGTTGTCCTCCCTCACAAGGCACGCTACTTCCCGCACCTATATATGTATATATGCGTATTGCTAAAATCAATTTGGCGTATGCAAAGAGACAAATAGAATTACACACAGACCGCATTGCACAGATCTCGTGTTGACAATAATGCGTACAATGTGTAATCCAATTGAACTATTTACTAATTTTTTACTGTAAAACTTTTAACGGTTTACCATCGAATCGGTTCTATTGGTTCTACTATCTTTGATACTGAGGTATATTTAATATTATATTATGTTTTATGATTTTATATTAAGGCTTATGCCATTGCGATACATTATATAAAAATGAAGTTTAGGTACACACGGTTATATTATAGTCCATTGCGTAACACACCGGCAGTTTATCGCAGTGCTTTTAAAATTTTTTTGTAACTTGAACCACTGATAATTTAATCTATGTATCTATAGCCCATTGAGGCCTAAAGTCTAAGACGGGTATACAATTTTTTTTATAATTCATTAATCTTTAAATTATTATTCGTCCCTACTTTATAATAAACAGAAATAAATTGAAATTTGAGAATTTATATACATAATTATATAACATTACCAACCACACGGTATTTATTTGACAGTATTGCAATACATTCGGAAGGGAAACAGAGCGACAAAATGACTAAGAATAATTTTCCAATTGTCTACTGAACGGTCATCGTGAAAAGTTAAAAAGTTAATAGCAAGACGGTTCTAAACTATACATTATAATAATCTTGGCAAGTCCCATCAATATCTTGGTATCTCACACAATATTATGTATAAAGAAATAGTAAAAATTATGCCCTGGATAAACGTGACACTCGTAAAACCACAAAATTTCAATTACATACATTGAAACTAACTCGTTTTCGTATAAGAAGGTATGAAAGAAAAAAAATCCCTAATTGCATTTTTGGCACATTTCGTATGGAAGTTTGTATCATAATAATATAGTATTTTATCCATATATGATGCGTGTACTGTGTACATAAAATTATGTGATTCACGCACGTATTATTGTTATGTTCGTTGCACAGTATTATTTGTTCTGGTGTGACATCGCATCGTATCCCAAAACATCCTTAAATAGTTGTGCATTTGAACATTAAATATGTATATACCAGACCAAACACGTTTTTTAACATCCAAACATTATAAAAATGTGTCATTATTATATTATTAATATAACGCTGCAGATAAGACGAAATTTATTTATTTGTATAACCCCTTGGAGGACATATTATATTTCTATACGTTCGACGTTCACACAGGAATAACAGATAATTAATATTATTTTACTGAATAAAATTCAATATACACAATATTATATATTTAGGATTCATAAAATTTAACTTCAAATTAACTAGTAGGTATATATATTTTTAAAAAGCAAATTTATAAATATGTACATGTCAACGTATGATGTGAATTGTGATTTACCGTTTTAAAATCCGACTATTATTCGTGATATCTTTTAATACTTCACGCATTAGAGCCAATATAGTTGGAAATATATAGTACGGACCCTACACGCCGAGAATTCGATACGTAATCACTGGGCCACAGCGCTTTATTATTCACTTGCAATTTTACACCTATTTACGGGAAGAGTCCATGAGGTCTGCCAAAAGGTATTTGTCTTCGAATCCTAACCCTAATTATATTATAACTAACAAATTACTTATAAAATAAAAGCTACAACTATTTGAACTACGTTTATCTTCATATATTATATAATTATTTATTATTATACATATAGTGAAACCACTGAAACCTCTAAAATCGGATACTTAACGTGGTTAAAATTTTGCTCTATTCAATAATTGTTTCATGGTTCAGTTTGTACCGGATAAATTAAGTTTATTTCCAACTACACATATTAAATTTATAATAATGATGTATGTTTGTATTCATTAAAAGTATTATTATTTAAAATTAATTATGACATAGTTATATTCATTATTATTATTCGGAAATTAACGGAAATGTAGATAATAGGTAATAATATTTATGTGTACAATATACATATTTTTTCTTTAGAACAATATACATTATATCTTAGTTTCTATGAGCTAATTTTTCATTAGACCGTCTAAATCATTCTTTGAAGAAATTTTCCGTTGGATGTAGGTTGTACCTCTATCAAGAAGATAGTCCATGGAGATCATGGCCTTTATGTTAAAGGTGCATTTCCCATTAAACATGACTATATAATAATTATACATCTAATTATTTATCTCATAGTGTACCATGCACGGTATTGAATTCCTAAACTACTTACGAATAATCTTACTTTGTAATTTTATACAAGCGTTTTTTTGACAATACAAAATCAAACCCTTCGTTTAGTTTTTTTTAGTTCTTAAAAGCAATGGCGCCACAAGCTACCAGTATTCGTCGTTCGTCTAGCCAATTTTTGACCTCGGGGAGGATATACGTATACATAATACTATAAATATATAATACAATGGTAATACGTGTTCATCATATGGTTATTTTTTTTATATATTTTCACATAGCCGGTTAGTCGCTAGTGTATACAACCTATACGATTCAATCGGACATTTTAGTTCGCCGTTTATCGATAAACGAAGAATCCCGTCAATTAATAGGAACAGTGAACACAACTACAAAAAATAATATTATGCTTGTTAACAAAAGGCGATACAGAATGTTTAAGTTAAGATAAATGACGTATTAAGTCATGAATATAAATAGTACCAAATTCGGTGTTCGTCAAGGTAGTGAACTAAGTCCAATTATTTGTTTACCAATATAATTGTATAATTTTTTGTCTTCAACACATGTAATGAAATATAATGTCATATAATTGTACAAATCTGATAGCATACGAACGGATATACACGTTTTTCATAAGACCCAGTTATTTATAATTTTGATTCAAATAATATTATGAAATTATCAGGATTATGAAAAACAATAAAGCCCCCAGTGAGGATAATATTAATTCTGAATTAATAAAGATCGGTACTCAACAACTTGTGACCAAAATGAACGGACTACTAGAAGAAATATGGAACACCAACCGAATACCTGAAGATTGGAAAACTGCTATTATCTTCCCATATTCAAGAAGGGTGATCCTTTGGATACTAGTAACTACAGGGAAATTGCGCTATTAGACACCTGCTACAAAATCCTATCCCTGGCTTTATTACGAAGATTGGAAGTATACTCTAGAGCAGGCACCGGCAACCCGCGGCCCTCGGAACTTTTTGCTACGGCCCTCCAAATATATTTCATGGTGTTTAAAATTTTAATTTTAATTATTATTTTTAAACTTTAAAATTTTCTCTACTAATGTGTTTAATTAAAAATTAGTAATAAGGATAACATCAATGTTAACCTCATAATATGATTGTTGCTGTGTGTAAATATATTAGTATTAAATGTTAAAATTATATATTTTAATATTTTGATTTTGTATGCGGCCCTCCATAAAAAACTGAAACAAATTATGGCCCGCGTAGGTAAAAAGGTTGCCGACCCCTGCTCTAAAGACATAATCAGAGACTATCAAAGTGGATTTGTTAGAGGAAAGTCCACTTCTGACCATATCTTTATAAATAGGCAAACAATGGAAAAATTTTATGAATTTGGAAAGGATGTTCACATGTGCTTTGTTGACTTGAGACAGGCATACGACAGCATAAATCGAGATAAACTATTGACGGCCCTAGAGGAATTTGGAATCCCTAAAAAACTTATACGTCTGATAAAAGAATGCAACACGCATACATTGTGCAAGGTGAAATTTGGCAACGGCATGTCGGAGAGTTTTGAAGTTATAATCGGTCTTAAACAGGGTAATGCTCTGTCGCCAGTCCTTTTCAATTTAGCGCTTGAGAAAGTGGTCAGATCAATGCTAATGCGTCAAGGCATGGCGATTTTGTTCAGTAATACGCTCCTTGCCTATGCAGACGAATAGTTATAATAGGCAATATGCGACGAGAAGTAGCGACAAAAACAAATGACTTAATTAAAGCAGCTAAGCCAATGGGCTTGGAAGTAAACCAGGGCAAAAAAAATATTTAGTCATGAATAGGAGAACAAGAGATAACTCAAATCTAATGGTTGAAAACTATACCTTTCAACAAGTGAGAGTGATTTCAAATATCTTGGAGTGAACATAAATCAACACAATAATATGCATGATGAAATTAAAATAAGGTTATCTGCCGCTAACAAGGGTTACTATGCTCTGGAAAAATTGTTTAAATCAAAACTCCTCTCTAGACGATCGAAGAAATGTCTGTACACGAGTTTTCTTAAACCAGTATTAACATACACAAGTGAAACATGGTCAACTACTATAAGTGATGAAAAAAAAATGGTTTGTTTTGAAAGAAAAGTACTTAGAAGCAGTGTTGTGCAATAGCTAAATTTAATTAGATAAATTTATCTAGATACCTTATCTAGATAAAACAATCGTATCTTTTATCTTATCTAGATAAATTACACAATTAGTATCTACCTGTCATCTAAGATAAAAAACTTCGTCATCTATATTAATTTATCTAGATTGTTCACGAAACGAGTCTGAAAAATATACGATCATATTTTCCGATATTATTTTTAAAATTGTATAATATATTATATAATAAATTATTGAATTATACGTATATATTTAGGTACCTAGTATTATTACTGTCATTTTTCGCTAATGTGCACCACTTTTAAGAAATTAATAATAATAATTGTATCGTTAATGGTTGATCGTCGACATAGATAAGCTTTATATAATAATATTAAATAATTCAAGTCGAAGGTCTATGAATAACCTGATAGACGATAGTACTGGGAATATTGATATTAATCGGTATTATAATAGTTTAAAAACATCAATAACTTATAAGAATAAACCACCAGCTCAGTCCATTCCCCATTCGCCAACAACCTTTATTAATTAACCACTGCAAGTTATAAATATCTCATAAATATCATACCATCATAATTGACTAATGACTTCATTCATAACCATCCACGTACGCTACCGTATAGTCTATTTAGTTAATTTTTTTTTTTAATTTATTCGTTTATCATATTTAAATTATGGATCTATTTGTAAAGAAAGCTCGCCTAGAAGGCACTGCTCAAAATATGAATGATCCGCCAGCTGAACCAGCAACACCGTTTATAAAGAACATAAAATTCAAATATTTGTTTGATGAATTTTTTAAATTAATATCAATTGATGGGAAAAAGCTAATAGCATCTTGTATAAACTGCATAACTGTCATAATTCATAATTGTATTAATATTTTCTACAAACCTAATAGGAAAAATAAAATTTAACAAAAACATGTTTTAAGAATAACATTTATAAAAAATCACCTCATTTTCATCTAGATAAAATTGATTTTATCTGAATCTATATCTAGATATATTTTAATTTTTATTATCTATCTCTATCTAGATATATTTTGAGTTCATATATCTTATCTATATCTAGATACGAAAAAATTATCTAAGCACAACACTGCTTAGAAGGATATATGGACCTACTTTAGAAAATGAAGTGTACAGAAGAAAAACTAATTGAGAAGTACAACAAATTTACCAAAAACCCGATGTCAATGCTTACCTCATGAGTAAACGAATCAAGTGGGCAGGGCATATATGGAGGTCTAATGGAATTTTAAAAAAAGTTCTAGAAGGAAAGATAAATGGAAAAAGACCTAGGGGCCGGCCTAGACAGCGATGGATAGACAGGGTCAACAATGATCTTTGCAAGTACACCCAGGGAGTGACAATAGCAGACAGCGTTGATAGAAATAGATGGAGGAATGTAGTAGAGGCAGCAAAAGTCCTACAAGGACCGTAAAAGCTCAAGAAGAAGAAGAAGAAGAAGAAGAAGAAGAATATTATGAAAACATAATATACTAACTCTATAAAAATTTTTATTACACTACAGAGTAAATTACATTTTAAAACACATTTTTGCAATTATTTAGTTTCGTAAAAAAGTGAGAATACAATAATATATAATTTAAGTTATGTGGAATTATAATTTATAATAATATGTTTTTGTAATTAAATTACTGGAATGAAGGTTACAAGTTGTGAGTAATCGCTTAAATGACAAATTATTGCGAACGATAATATTTGGCATTTTTTCTAGTCATTTGTAAATTCCATGATTATGGAATTGATTTCCTATTAATTTTATTCGATTGGGTTATTTTAATTGCATATGTCATCTATATTATAACAATTATAATGTCCAATTTCAAAAATCATATAATATTATTGATTTATTGTGTCTCGTACCTTTCGCAACAAATTAAGTAAAGTAAATTAGTTTTTTTCCAACTCAACATTTTTATTCATATAATGTACGTTATAATAATAGATGTGATTTCAATTATTATAGTTTTGATATCATATATAAATTTTGTGACAGAACTTATGATTTTTTTTTTTTTAGTATCAATCTATAGAACTTAAGTTTGAAGTTGCTCAATATACGCAGTCATACGACACGTCGTTTTGCTGAAATGCCTGTTTTTAAGCAAACACTATTATTATTACCTAACCAATAACTATTCTGTTCACTTCCCATACACAGATAACAGATCATACATCATTTTATCCCAGCAGTGAGATGATTATTTCTTTATTCCCTGTCGGATTCACAGTATTTTCGGACAAGATAAAAACCCGATGGTCATCAATCGTATTTGTGTGCGTTTATGGGTCTTACCTTTTTCCACATTTTTTTTTTTTGGCACAAGGGACAATAAAACCTACTATAGCACACTTATAAATGCTGTCTTTTAAAAATACTTTCCCAAAAAGTATACTCATATATATGTTTATTAAAAACGGAGTACTACAAAAGTAATTTTTCAAATACTTCTTAATAAATATTTAGTTATTAATGGAGGTTTGAGCAATGATTAAGCTTATTAATAATTTCAATCTAAAATGATATTTTAGATCACTATTCTTAAATAAAAAGTAAAATTATTTTATTAATTTTTCTTAAAAATGAACTTAGTAATTTCCATTATTTATTATATAATAAGTATTTAAAATATTTTTTAATATTTCAAGTATGTCTCAATTCTGTAACTATTATTCATATAAAATCGAAAATCGAAAAGTAATTTTGACTTGATTGATTTTTACTCAATTTTAGCCTTAATAAAATTTTAATTTGCATTAAAAATGTATGAAATTTTTTAAAAAAAAAGATGTGTAATTTAACTTTTAAGTCATTTAATTATAATGATTATTTAATAATAATATTTTCGTACTAATTATTGTAAAAAAAAAACGTATATCAATATATTTATTTTCCATGGTGATACTGAGGGTGATACGAGACTTTTGGGATTTACTGTATTAAAATAAGGCTAACGTGTGCATGGAAAACATCTGAGGGAAATATTGAACCATTGCAGTTAGGGCCAATTTAACCAAGTTTGTGTTGCGCTGAAATCGTAGGCTTCGACCTGCTCTCTGTGTGTTTTAATGAAACTAATGTTCCAACGATCGATTCTTCCATCGTAACTAAATCGTCCTACTCCATTTTCTTTGCCAGGTTTTCTGGTTTTAAACGTGAAATTGGTACCCTTTTTAAATAACCCTTCATTCAACGTTTCGAATAACCTATGTGTTTTTTCATCATTTATGTTGATTTTAATATCTTAGTTTGGCCGGGCGTATATCGACTCCGCTGAAAAGGTCTTTTTACCTGTATGAAACCTATCGATTGCGCCAAATATTTTTATATATCGATTCCGCCAGCTATCGATTCCGCCGAAAATATAAGTACATGTAACATCACTATATACACATTACATTATACATACTATATATATATATATATATATATATATCATATCTAGCATGACGGTAGAGTGGCACAAAGCTAACAGTAAGAAAAAAAACATTTATTTTTTATAGAATAAATAAATAATAATTATACATATAATATAAGTTTTAAGTATAACCTAAGTATATTAACTATAAACTCTTAATTCAGTGATTTGTGTACAATATCACAGTGATGGGGAAAAAATAGTTACAGTTAATAAAAATCATATATTATGTATAAATACCTAGGTATACCTAGGTATCATGTTATATTGAACACAAAAAACGAAAACATAAAAATTGTAATACAACTTGTAACTTTTTTATACCAATAATAATATACCAATCTTACTTACACTAAAATAATCAATAAAAGTTTACAGCTGAGCTAATAATAAAATTGGTCGGAATCACCAAAAATGGACGTCTGCTGGAAACAATATTATTATGTATTTACAAAATCCGAAAATGTTTTAATATTATAATACATAAGTTATAAGCTTATATACATATATAAATCTTCGGAGAAATTGATATATAAAAATGTTCGGCGTAATCAATATATACAAATGCTCGGCGGAATCGATAAACTCCCAGTTTGGCCAATTCCAAAAAATTTTTTTCATTGAATGTCATGTTTATAGCAGTTATCCGTCTACCAAGCTACTTCTACAGTATGTACGTATTATTTTTTTCGCTTATAGTTTAAAATTAGAAAAACAGTTCCAAATAAATTCATGTGTCTAGGGATTTTCAACGGGATCTTCTTTGTGAAGTCAAATGAAAAGCCGACTCGATGGCACGCACCTTTATAGCTAGTGGATCATGGATAGTGTCTGCGTTTATAAAAATCGAAAAACTGAAACTAAATAAAAACAAAACAGATAAACACACTATACATATGCTTCCGCCTGCAGTCCCAGCGGCCGCGTAGATTACGTGCCTTTCAATTCTGACACTTAAGACATAGACTACCATGGTACGCGATGAAAAACATATCCTTACACGTACGTATAGGAACGGTTGAATTTTATCGAACTCGAGGCATTATCTTCATACTATAATGTATATATATATATTTATACATAAGAGGTTATTTTATACAAGGGTTATTGAGATCGATTATACGTGCTCGCTATTAGGGGTAAAAATGCTGGGAAAGTTTGAGAGAGATCGGAGAAATATTTTCAGAGAAAATAAACATTATTTTTAAACATCATTAAAGATAACAAAATATGTATTACAGTATAAAATAATATATTTTTCTTATAAAATATATACTTGCAAATTGTATCATAGCTGTCATTTTAACATGCTTAAAGAAGTTTTAAAATAAAAAAAATCTTTAACTGATTTATAACTGAGCTGACTCTAAGTTACTACATAGACAGAGAAGTACGATCGATACGATCAAACGAAAATATATGGTTTATTTGTGATACTTTATATTTTTATTATATTATATAGTAAATCTAATCAATAACGTAACCAACGTATGCAGAATGTCAGTATGTTATAAGTATAAATTTAAAATACATTAAAGAAATTGTATCACTTATAAGAAATGTACGTGGAATATGTATATCATGTAGAAAAAAAAAACGAGTAGTATTATACATTACATCTCTATCACATATTTGTTACGATTACGAAGGTATAAAGTTTCTAGAAGTATTTGATAAAGGAAAAAAAAATATGAAACAGACAACCCTTGACTCTATAAAGTATTATTACGGAATAATAATAAATATTATATAATATTATATCCTGCTTTCATCTAAGTTATTTGAGCTTTTGGAGGCAGTATTACGTGTATTATCGTTTTGTCCGAAAACGAATGAATAAAATCACTTTTCAAAGTACCCTTTTTAATGGGCTCAATGATGCAGTATAATATATCATACACATGTATCTTCATTTACCAACCTTTCCCGCATCAATTTACCGATAGAGATCTTTTCGACTTGCACTATTTATTTTCATCATTCATGAACCAGAGCGACGCTTTATCTGTTTACAAATAAATATGAACCGACAAATGACAATGTATACCAAAGCAACAACTCTTCGCAGTATCTTTAGTGTTCTATCGATTTCAGGTGCACGATAACAAGAATATAATAATTTATTGGTTTTTTTTTCCAGAGAAGTCAATTTTCTCATTAATATTGTCGATATCGTTAGGTTTGTCAAGTTATATAGTACAAGCTATTGGCTAAATCAACATGGATATGACAACATAATATATATATATATATAAACATTTTGTTTTTTTCTTTTGTATATGAGTATGTCTCAGTGGCTAAATTGCCATATTATATAACACAATAGTTATATTTTATGGTTAGTTATTTATAATAACTTAATTCATTTGAATATAAAGATATTATATGTGATAAGAATTGAAGGATTCCAACTGAATGCAGGGTAGTCCAGCTTCTTGCCTTTGCCTCTCGTATGATAGGCATTTATTTAATTTGAGGGAGATACCGCAACTGCCACTTATTGAGGCTTTATTGTGTGTCGAATTCGAAGTCTATTAATGGACATTTTTTTCTGTTCCTTTAATTTTAAATTTTCCTATTTTCATAATTGCTGCCATGTATTCGTTGGTATTTTTTTTTTTTTGGGGGGGAGAGGGGGGAATTTGTGTCATGTATTTGTTACCTGTTTGATATTGGATGCAATGTCGGTTTTTTTTTTATAGAGTATTTAGTTTGATTGACTTTGTATTTTTTTGGATGTTCTACCCGTTTCATCGTTAATATTTATTACGGGGTAATTATTAATTTTATAACATGTATATTTATCAGCGTGATTATTTTAATGGTATAAAAAGCTATATAATGTACTTGCTACATATAGTATATGGTAATATGTGTGCTTCACTGACAGATGTAGGAGACATACTGAACATAATATACTATAATATGAAATTATACGTTGAAAGTTTAAAGAGATCGATATAACTGCATAACATTTATTGTTTATTAATGAATATTAATATTGTTATAAACCTATAACACAAAGAATTTTAATTTTGATTTAATTTGATAAGGAAAAAATTATAATACAGACAATTTAGGAAAGGACGATATAACCATGATAAATTAAAACTAAATCAAATATATAACCTAACTACCTCAAATATATTATTTGCATCTATATTAAAATACAATGAAGTTATATTAAATACATTTCTCTATGACTAATAAGTTATGATATTTCAATTAAATGTTATAGTTTTTATTTTAATCAGTAAAAATCGATGGGAACATACGTTCTTTGGTCTTCTTATATTAAACCTACAAAATATTAGAAAGATATTTTTGCCGAACCAGCGTCGATATACTGTACAGCTTACGCTAAAGAACGATTTATATAAAATATGTAATACCAAGTTCTAATATCCTAAGTAGGACATGTACTACACTTCATACCTGTGTATTTTATAATTTTCATTTGATCATAATTAAAGTTGAAATAAGTTAAAACTGTTTCGTATTTATTATTGCCTTTCCGAATTATTCGTATAGGTATTAGTGTTGGGCGTGTATTTTTATTCATACAACTGTTATGTAAGAAGATGTGTCACGTATGTATTTAATTATACAGTGTTATTCTTTAAGGATGCTCACTCTTTTTTTAACGCTTACGAGTATATTTCACCTTTTTACAGATTCTGATAAAAGAGTATCCTGTGGCAATATACACTAAGTATTGTTTTTTTAAATTCTTAACGGAGTGATGGAATTTATTGGTTTTACAATGATGAGTGTTTTTCTTTTATTTTTTTTTTTATTTTATTTTTTTTTATTTTGTGTCTGAGGACACGATTTTTGGTAGTAAAAATGCTTCGATTTTCTTAAACAGCAACTTTTCTGAAAGGAAAGTGAATGTAGATGGTACTTGGGTAAGTCAAAAATCTAATTTTTCAATACTTTTTTAAAAAATCGATAAAAACGATAAAAAAATTACGAAAAAACGGGAAATTTTATGCAAAATCACGTTTTTACAAAATACATTTTTTTAAAATGCTCTAACTTAAGAACAAAAATCCGCAACAACTTCAAATTTTCATCAAATCTTTATATTAACGTTCTCTATACATGGATAAGTTTTCAAAGGATTTTGACATATTTCGACTTTTTTATAGACAATTTATATTTATTTTTTTTTTTTTTTAATTAGCGTTTTCTTACACGGAGTTGACGTAGTGTTTTTTTTGGGATATCATTAGTTTTTATTAGGGTCAAAATTTTTTTGATTTTTTTTTCCACATTATTAAGATATTAACATCTTTTGCACCACGAGGCTACCGTTCAAACTGTACAGATGTATCGTTACATCTCACCCATTTATCCTGATATTTTTTTTTTCGTATAGCTCGCGCCTTTTGGAGTTAAGTTACCATTTTTAATGTAGACAAAACACAGGTCACGTCTAACGTGAGACGAAAATTGTAATTTTTAGCCTCGTGGACGTAGTGCACTATTATTAATTAATATAATAATAATAATAATAATAATAAAATGTTCAAATCCAGATGGCCGATTGACAAATATAAATTGTAATGTTTCTGATACCACGTACATTGAATAATGTAGACAAAAGACAAGACAACATGCTCGTACGCCGAACGCGAGACGAAAACACGAAAATACACTGGCCCAAATATCGATAGGCGATAGTGAACCATGTTCATGTGTTAGTGTGTTGTATGTGTCTAGCGGTGGGGGAAAGCAATAGTAGTGGGAGAAGTACGCCGCCGTCGCAAGAATCCCCATCACCCGTCCCCGGCACCATGACGCGTTTAATACGGCAGCTGACGGCGAAATAATATAAAATGATCACTTAAATATCCACAGTTTTTTGCTCATAACTTAAATATTATTCAACGGATTCCATTGAAAATTATAAAAGCACGTAGCCTATGATTTTCTTGATCGATTAATATCTCATTCTAACGATTTGTTCTATTTATTAGACCTACAGCCTTTAATAAAGAATACCAAAATATTAACACGTGTTAAATGGGAATGTTTAGGTTTCTGTATATATACACGGTCGAGTGCTTCGCCTTCTTTTTTTTTACTTAGCTCATGACACTACCGTGTCGCTGAATTAGTAGACGCACCAAATGAAAATAATTTGATCACTGCCTATACAAAAACAGTTATTTTCATTTTATCGTATAGTGAAGAGAAAATTAAAAATGTCTAACAAATAATAAATAGAATATAAATTTTATTTCAGAAATCACGAATAAAATGAGGATTAACATTATAGTATATAAATATAATATCCTTAAAACTGAAGAACTATCAAGTATAAATAGCTGGAAATGTATAAAATATTATTATTTTTTTTTTCCAAATTAAAAATGCACTACTTTATAGTTCAGTGTCTAGTTAAAAATTATTGTAAAACAAAAATATAATTATTAATATTATTTTGTTGAAATTGTATAAACTTTCTGGTAGCTCAATAAATTATACTTACATTTTTATAATACAAGTATAGGCTTAGACATTATAGTTATTAAAATATACTAAGTAAATTTATTGTAATGTAAAACAGCATAATTTATAATACCGACTAATTACGGCAGTAAATAATCAAAATAAACTATTATTATCCATCCTTGATATATTTATAAACACAATTATATTTAACATAAGGCACTGTTCGTTACATTAATTTAGAAGAGTGCTATAATAATATTCTAACTCATTAAAATAATAATAATAACTTACGACTGATTTTAGTTTCATCTTGATTCACTTTGAATTTACACATCTACAACATTTAATATTATATTTACTATAATATTAAATGTTGTAATAAAATTAATCGTGTTTGATACTTTGTATTCATTCACAATAAAAAATACAAGAAAAAAAATGTATAGTAACATCTTTATTACTATTTTTTTTTCTTCTAATATTGAAATCATTGAAAAGTTTTCACCTAATTTTAATTATTAGTTGATGTATTCTAGTATGATCAGTTAAAGTTCAAATCCTATTTGAACGTATTTCTGTGTAAGTTTGGATTTCATTGTTCAATCTAAAGGATTAAAGTTTCTAAAATTTCGAAAGTTCATCGAAATTGATGTTTCTGGAATCTCTATTATAAAATGTATTTCTTCATGCATACTTTCTCATAGTATCTTTTTACACAATTACGATCGCTATATGAAATTATGGTTCAAAGAAAATATATGCTTAAAATATTGATAGTTGAGTTTCTCAATCAATTTTTTTATATAATATAACTTTATTCCCAATTAAAAAAAATTAAATTTAATCTTCATTTTTTTCGTAAACTTATTTGAATGATATCAGGACACATCGGAAAACGGATGCATATTTTATTCAAAGGAAATATGATTTTCCCAGAATTTTAACTCGTTAGAAATTCAATATTATTATTGTAAGGATCCCTGTCATCGGCAACTGGTACATAAACGAAGGAGTAACTCTCATCTAAAATCTATTTGTCGACAGAATGGAAACCTTTAAGCATACTGAATAGCAGAATACGTTTGCGGCATCGTCTGTGTCAGACATATTTATAAAAATTCAATTACAATAAGAAAAGGCTAGTCTAAATCAACCTACGAAAACAATATTATATCCTCGTTAGAATTAAAACGATGATACGAAATCGCAGTAGGTAGTCGAACACAAGTGTTCATCATTTTGAATGAGAATAGATTATATTTTAAGTGTTAGAAAATCTTCTGGTCTTTTTATTTTTTTACGGTGAACATGAATTATTCTCCTCAATACTCAATTATCCACTAAAATGCAAAATATTTTAACAAATAAACTATAAACGCTCGTATAGTACACAGCATATCATGTTATTCTTACGTATGTGATCTACATATGTAAAATCAAAAATTAAATCAATTAAAACCATAGATAATAAAAGAATTAATAAGTCATGATACTGTTTATCATACTGGATTGTACATTAAGAATAAATTAAGGTTACAAGAGGTGTTCCCGCCATTTTTCGTATTTGTATCTCTTATTATTGTAAATATGATAAATATAATTACTAATAAATCCCCTTGGAAGAGTGAGAACAACATACAAAAGCAACTTTTTCTTTCTTCTCCATTCCGGCACAGTGGCACACGACCCCTTATTTTTGTAATTATAAAAACTATAAGTTAAGTCCATATGTTGACAATAAATTTGAGATATTTTTATTTCGCTTACAAAAACGCGATTCCATACAATGACAAATTAAACAGAACGGGTGGACCTCCCATTGCTGTACAGTTGGGGGTGGAGTGTACCTCGTTTATAGGATAGGTCATTATTACAATGGATTTGTTAAATTTGAATGCAATGATAGATATCATTGTATACGAATAACGATTCTGAACGGAGTTAATATATTTATCTAAAATGTGTATATAATAATATAGTATTTTATATTTAAATTGAATTACAATGCAATTTTGTAAAAATTTAAATTTAAAACAGTCATAAAATTTTTCCTCTTAAGTCTGGTAGAATTTTTTTTATATATTTTTGAAGGTAAGCTTATAGATAACCTAGTGTCAAAATTTTGAATCTTAAGTATAAACAAAAAAAATTTTATGAATTTTCAACTACAAAATAACTTGCAAATTATCGCGATTTTAACATATTTTATACAAATTTGAACTTTATGGGTTTATAAAAAAAATTTGATTGAAACCATCTCCGATATTTTTTAGTTACAATTAGGATAACTTATATTTAATCCTTTAATTCATTTTCAAGAGTTTTTGGACAGCCAAAAAAATTTTATAGATTTTTTAAAAAAAAAAACTTAGAAAAATCGAAAATTTAAATTGTCTATAAATAAGTCAAAATATGTCAAAATTCTTTGAAAACTTAACCATGTATAGAAAAAACCAATATAAAGGTTTGGTGAAAATTTCAAGTTGTTGCGGTCTTTTGTTTTTGAGTTAGAGCATTTGAAAAAAACGATATGATTTCTCGGTCTAAAATTTTATATATTTTATTATATTTTACATGTAATTTTATGTCAATATTCGTTGTTCAAACGCTTATAAA
>JAIPRK010001418.1:17757-67307 GCA_025469195.1 Chaitophorus viminalis
AGTTACAAAAATCGAAAATTTAAATTGTCTATAAATAAGTCAAAATATGTCAAAATACTTTGAAAACTTAACCATATATAATGAACACTAATATAAAGATTTGGTGAAAATTTCAAGTAGTTTCGGTCTTTTGTTTTTGAGTTAGAGCATTTGAAAAAAACGATATGATTTCTCGGTCTAAAATTTTATATATTTTATTATATTTTACATGTAATTTTATGTCAATATTCGTTGTTCAAACGCTTATAAAAAAAAATTATGGATTTTGATGATTTTTGAATGACAATAAAAACTACTTGTGTGGAATGTTCTATTAAATTTTCAAGTATTTTGTATTAATCAATTTTTTTTTATCACCGATTATAAAAAAAAAAAATGTAAAAAATTCGAATTTTGTAAAAGCCTATAAGTGGCTTAAAAATCAATATAATATTTTGAAAAAAATATGACATAAAAGAAATGCCTATCTTAATAACTGGTGAAAACTTCAAGTTTCTGCGACTTATACTTTTTGAATAATAACAAATATTTAAAATCGTTTGACCATAAAATGCTAATTTATTCAATTTCGTAAAAATTTAAATTTCAAACGGTCATAAAATTTTTTCCTTTTGGTCCGGTAGAAATTTTATTATATATTTCTGAAGATTAGCTTATGGACAAACTAGTGTCAAAATTTTGAATCTTAAGTATAAACAAAAAAAATTTTATGAATTTTTATCTACAAAATAACTTGCAAATTATAGTGATTTTGACACATTTTATACAAATTTGAACTTTATGAGCTTATAAAAAAAATTTCAGGGAAACGATCACCGTTATTTTCTAATGAAAATAAGATAAGCTTATTTTAAACCTTGTATTAAATTTTCGAGAGTTTTCAGCCAGCTAATTAAATTTTATAGGTGTTTAAAAAAAAGAAGTTACAAAAATCGAAAATTTAAATTGTCTATAAATAAGTCAAAATATGTCAAAATACTTTGAAAACTTAACCATATATAATGAACACTAATATAAAGATTTGGTGAAAATTTCAAGTAGTTTCGGTTTTTCGTTTTTGTGTTAGACCATTTTAAAAAAATGTAGTTTGTAAAAACGTGATTTTGCGTAAAATTTCCTGTTTTTTCGTAATTTTTTTAACGTGTTTTTTTCTTTTTGCAAAAAGTATTAAAAAAGTTGAATTTTTGACAAGCCCAAGTACCATCTACATTCACTTTACTTTCAGAAAAGTTGCTGTATACGCAAATCAAAGCATTTTTACTGCAAAAAAAGTTACTGTAAAAAAAGACACAAAAAAAAAAAACACACATTATTGTAAAATCAATAGATTCCATCACTCCATTCAGAATCTAAAACTATAAAAAGTGTGTTAGTTCTTATTCAAGCAACAACGGATCCTTTATAACAGTAAAATATCGAATTTAGTGTATTTTAAAGAAAAAGATAATTATTTTACACCTCTGAATTGCTGATAACACATGTAGTACTGTGAATATGTGAATATTACTTATCTAAAATATGTAATACAACACATGAAAACTACAAACGTGTTGTGTTTGAATTTTATGAAGTATTTGATATTATAAATAATTATATAATATATTTTAATTATTTATTTATTAATCTTTTTATCTTTTCATGTATTCATTAAATATTAATAGATAATAAAATATTTAGAAATTTTGGTTTTCCAGCGAGAATTTTTTTTTAAATATTTTTAGGTAGGTACTTATACTCGTATATATAAAAGGATTACATTTTGTATGCATGCATTTAAGTGATAACATTACTTTGTAATAGTTGATTTTTTTTAATGTTACGCTAATCACATAAAAATATAGCCTCACTTTAAAAAGCAAATGCTAATGTAAAAGTTAATAAACATTCCTTGAAAAAGAAAACTTAAGTACCTCCTTCTCCAAGACTATTTTTGCTCATTTGGATAAATCATATAAAATATTCAAACCCACAAATAATCCATTTTTTTTTTTTTTTATAAATCATTTTTGATGTAAAATAAAATATAAGATAGGAAACAAAAATTAAATATTTTAAAAATATTTAAAACGTTGACATTAACTTTACAAGTAACTACTATTATTTTAATAAAATAAATATTTTTTTCTTTGTTATATTTTTAATTGTATAATCTTCAAATAATTCAAAACACAAACCAATAAGAAGAAAAAATTGTCTTGCAAGAAAATAATCTAATAACTTGTAAAATGTGTGCCGATAAAAAAACGTATGTTTTTAATTATAACAAGTATGGAAGGACATTTTATTATTATTTTTTTTTTTTAATTTTTTTAGCTATTATTAGTAAAACTATTACAGCTCGACAATTATACATATACTAAAATTAACAATAATATCATACATAATATAATGTAGTGTAACAAACTGGGTTAACAATTTATCATTTGTGGAAGTATTAGGTGTTATATTATTTTAGATTCTGAACGGAGTGATGGAATCTATTGATTTTACAATGATGTGTGTTTTTTTTTTTTTTTGTGTCCGACAACAATTTTTTTTGCAGTAAAAATGCTTCAATTTGCTTATACAACAACTTTTCTAAAAGGAAAGTGAATGTAGATGGTACTTGGGCAAGTCAAAAATCCAAATTTTTTAATACTTTTTGCAAAAATTGAAAAAAACGTTAAAAAAATTACGAAAAACAAGAAATTTTATGCAAAATCACGTTTTTACAAACTACATTTTTTTAAAATGCTCTAACTCAAAAACAAAAAACCGCAACTACTTGAAATTTTGACCAAATCTTTATATTGGTGTTTTCTATACATGGTTAAGTTTTCAAAGTATTTTGACATATTTTGACTTATTTATAGACAATTTAAATTTTCGATTTTTGTAAGTTTTTTTTTTTTAAACACCTATAAAATTTTTTTTGCTGTCCAAACACTCTTGAAAATGAATTAAAGGATTAAATATAAGTAATTATAATTGTTACTAAAAAATATCGGAGATGATTTCACTCAAGTTTTTTTATAAGCCCATAAAGTTCAAATTTGTATAAAATATGTTAAAATCGCGATAATTTGCAAGTTATTTTGTAGTTGAAAATTCATAAAATTTTTTCTGTTTGTACTTAAGATTCAAAATTTTAACACTAGGTTGTCTATAAGCTTACCTTCAAAAATATATAAAAAAAATTCTACCAGACTTAAGAGGAGAAATTTTATGACTGTTTTAAATTTAAATTTTTACAAAATTGCATTGTAATTCAATTTAAATATAAAATACTATATTATTATATACACATTTTAGACAAATATATTAACTCCGTTCAGAATCGTTATTCGTATACAATGATATCTATCATTGCATTCAAATTTAACAAATCCATTATAATAGTGACCTATCCTAGAAACGAGGTACACTCCATCCCCAACTGTACAGCAAAGCGAGGCCCACCCGTTCTTTTTTTCGTTAAAAAGCAGAAAATTTTCCACCGGGTTGATTGGACTTTTTAGAATCAATAATAGAAGCTTAGGAAAGGTGAAGAGGTATTGGGAGAGGGGGAAGCGTAGGAGCAGTATTCGGCATTTTGTATTTTGGTTTTTGTTGAGTCGGTTGAGTAGTTTTACAATATTTGAGAAGTTCATTATATTTTGTGGCTTTGATGCTTTTTCGATTTTTGGTAATTTTTTGTACACAGGACAACCCTTGTAGGAAGCTGTGTGTGGTCTTGAGCATAATGCGCATTTCACGGGAGTGGATGACGGTTTTGAACAATCGAAGGAGAAATGGTTATCTCCGCATTTAACACAGCGAGGTGAATGGTTGCAAAAGTTACTTGTGTGAAAGTAAGCTTGGCACGAATTGCATTGAGGAGGGACACGTTTTTTTTTTAGTAGCTCAATTTTGATTTTGGTGTGTAATAGCGAGCCCACATTAAGAATATCGCTATTATTAATTGCAGGTTTTAAGTCGATACGAAAAAGAGGCAATGCGCATTTATTAATACGGTGTAAAATATTCGTGACCCGAATTACTTCATGGCCCTTATCTGTGATGCAAGCTTCTGTCTTCCACGGGCGTGGATGGGTGGAGGTGTCTGATAAATACACTGTACGGTCTTGATGGCGAGTGAGTATGGAATTGGAACTGCTCGTTATCGGCTAGGTATTTATAAATAGTATTCCAGGCAATCACACTACCAGCGTGTATAACAAGATTTTTAGGAGTTGATTTAAATTGAATGCTCGACGGGTCAGTTATATCAAAAAGAGCCTTTTTGAGCGTAGACAATGTGTAGCTCCCACTTACGTAAAAGGTAGGTGCTCGTATTCTGACCATTGAGGTAACTCTATTTTGGCATGGAGCATATTGGATTGATCTTGATATGATATTTTGACGGGTGGAGGACTGAACACCTCCAGAGGAGAATCGGGATCTTCGGAAAGAGAGGCGTATCTATTGGGAAAAACAAATATTTTGCTTTTTTTTTGCTGTCTTTAGTAGACGAAGATGATAAGTTACGTTTTGGAGTATTACGGGGCATATTTAAAACTGAATATAGAACACCATTAGCGAAAAGCGATAAAAGACGGAGGTAACGCACGTCAGCTCACGGTGAGCGTTAACGATCGAACTGGAAGAACATTTAAAAACACATCTTAGTCAAGAAAACATCAGTAGCATAAAGATACATTCTAGATACTAACGAATAATGTATATATGTCGAATAATTCGAGTCATTGTACGAGCAGATAACATCCTATGTCTTGCATGTCTTAGATGTTACCAAACGACATTTTTTTTTATTATAATTGCTTTTCTTCTTTGGAATATTATAGCATAAAAATTAATAAATAAACAAAAATATATAATAATTACTAAAAGAGATACCAGAGTTGTAGATTAAGTTAATAATTAGTGAGATGACAGAGAAAACAAAATGACTTAATATAAGGTATTAACGATATTTTATCAAACAATTAAATGTTTTTCTTTGAATATATACATATTTGCGCATAACAATTTGATTTAGAATATGAATAAACGGTCCTGTGACTTTTATATTCAACTATACTCCCATTAACTATTTTGTCATAATATGGATATATATATATATATATATATATATATAATGTATAAATATTTATAAATTATTTATATTCAATTGTTTTCAGAAACAGTCAAAATGGCATCGTTTTGGATTTTTCTGGTCATCCTCAATACATTTTTTCCAGGTAATGAATATAAAGCTATTACTTCAAATGTTATTAAATTTTTTTAATTATTCATTTTAGTTAACTATATATGTATATTATAAAAGAAGCTTAATTGGCAAACAAATTGGATACCTCCTTCACCGAGTTTTCATAAGCCTCAGGGGCCTAGGGCTCGACTGAGATACATGAAAACGTTTATTTATATAAATTATGATTAACTCGAAAATTTTAACTTTTCATTTAAAACAAATATTTAATAAAAGTGTATTGCATGATAAATTATATTTTCAATTGCCTATCCACCGTATTATCGTAGTTTTATAATACTGATAAACTTATACTATAATATTCTCAGTGTTCACATTTAATTTATACTGAAAATATTCATTATTTCACAAATGCAAAAAGAGTTTTCATCACGGTATTAGATTTCGGGCACTGTAAAATGTAATTCTTTAATCATTTGATTTCCGTATGTAGCTAACAGAGTCGAATGGAATTTAATAAAATCTTACGCTCTACCCAAAGATTAAAAGTTAGGAAAATCCCCCGCAAAAGTATAGCCTCATTGAACTTTCTCTTTTATGTACTTGTACTACACACCGTCTCTGTGTTTGGTCTATAGATAGATTTGACTGGTATTACTTAAGTTACTACGTTTCAAATAATATAATCTCATTGTATAATAGTCGTACGATATTGATCAGTACAGTACCAATTCAATGTAGCATTTTAGTTCAGTGCAGTTTAAACTGTGTGACTTGCATTGAATTTTTAGATGTAATTATTTATCAAATATAAGTATTAACTACTAATGTATAATGACGTGGACATTTTGCGGAAGAAGTTTTAATCAAAATCCTGCCTAGTACCCAGGAAGAGAAATTCGAAAAATTCTTCAATATACATGTCTTACATGTAAATTTGTTTTTTTCGTAGCAAAAGCCAAGAAGGAATCGAACCTCCTAAAGCTGCTTTGACCACGATTATTCTGATTAAATTGGTAATTATATAGGTACAACTAGAATTGTACGTAGGAAACTATTCCTTCTCATTTCCCTCGAAAACAAAAGCATTTTTAAAGTATTAAATTTATAATGTAAGGTTGGCACTCACAATATTATTGAAATTGTTTTCTTTTTTTATATAGTAATATTAATTATAGTGAAATGTATTTTTATTCATTTAATTTATGCATATTCCAGTCCCATATTTTAAAATGGATTACACAGCAAGTATTTTTTCATTTGTATTATTTCGGTTACTGGATCACACTTTTTTCATTTCTCTGCTTTATTCAATATTTCAAAGCTTAGGTTTAATTCAATATTAAATTATTTTTTTTTTTTTTGCCTTGTATACATATTTAATATTATTTTTGCTGTTGATTTTATTAATCAATGTAAATTATCAAATAATTGAATGCAAATTATACGGCTCCGGGAATTTGTTAGAAAAATATCCACTATGCATATAGACATATTTTTTTTAAAAATTATGTATGAAACGGTGAAAAATGTTCAATGCACATATTTAAATAATAATTCTTGGAAAATAAATAAGAATTTTTTTTCAATTTTGTCGACGTATAACTTTTTCTACATCAAAACAGTAAATAAAAAATGATTCATTAAACGAGTCAGCGAATCAGTTTTTGAAATAATATATTATAATACAGTCTTTAGTCATGACTCTTTAGTCGACCAGACTAATACAAAACCACTACAGCATTGTTTTATTGTTTTAAATTCTCAAGCACATGCAATACACTAGTTAGATCACATTTCTAACAATCATATAAGAATATATACAAGAGGGGTACGTAGAAGACCTAAAAAAAGTAATCTTTGTAGATAATAAAATGATCATTTGACGACTTTGTTAAAATAATATTCAAACATTAGATTTTATATTTGCGGTAAATAAAAAATAAATATATTGTTACATCGTAAAATATTGTACTGGTAAATTCCAAATTGAATCAATGTAATTGCGGAATTTTTATTTTTGTGTCAATTGATTCAATATTTCATAATGGATATAAGATGATTTAGGATTTGGAAATTATTGTTTTGAAGTTTGGATATAACTATATACCTATACCTATAGGCAAAAAATGTCATGAATAATTTTTGATCATCCTTCTCCAATCAAAATATAAAATAATCTAAGTAAATTAGACATTAGTCCCATAATAAGACACATCTATAGATACCTTCAAATTGTTTTAAAGCATTTTTGTATAGTTATTCATTTTTTAATATTACTACAATTATTATAATGTAAATATAGAAAACTAAAACTGTTGGCTTTTGTTCAAAAATCAAAAAATCATATTAATTTTATGCACCATAAGGGAAAAAATTATCTTTTGAAGTAACTACTATATCGTGGTTGGTGAGTAATCCAAATTTATGTAAAAATCAAATATGCGTAAGCGTAACTAATTATATAACATCATAATCCAAAAATTCGCATGAAAAGTTTTGTTCTCTGTTTGTCTATTATATTTATTTTAATATTAAAAAGATCAATGATTTCGTTGCAATATACATAATTTTGAATTCATAACTCTTTTTTTTTCATTATTAGTGTTTTTTTTTTCATCTTGTACCACTCTTCACTACTTCAAATGTTTAAACAAAAATTATTATTTTATTATTTGTATACGTGTGTCACACAAAGCCACAACCACTAGAAAGAAAGTTGATTTGGATTTCTTTGATCTGGGTTTTGACGTATTTATTAAAAACTATAGATATCATCTTATATTTAATTTCATCATTACCGCTGCCTTAAAAAGATGTCAAAATTAATTGCATACTTAATTGTTTATTTATTTTTCAAAATATATACACTATATTATTGACTATTGATATTCATGTATTAATTTATATTAATTATATATTTGAACTATATTCGTTAATTTAAATATTTAACAGACCTTCCCCGAAAACTATTTCAAATGAAGTTTTAGATTAATACACAAATGAAAAAAAAAATACGTATTGGATATAGTGAAAACATTTTTAGCTTATATAAAGACTAATTTTTATCCCTATATACATTCAATCAGCTGAAAAAAAATTCTATACACACTCGAACAGTATTGTATTTTAAAACCATTTGTTTTGCATTCTTTATACACAACGAAATAAAATAAATTGAAAATTTTCCCTTTTTTTTTTTTACCTATCTAATCCACCACTTGCCCGTTTATATCGTCACTATAATGTGATTTTGTGCACATAATTTTCACTTAGGAATATCAAATTTTAGGTAAAAACGATACAAAAACCAAATACTATATATTTTCAATAATACAAAGCAATGAGTTTGACGGAAGGTCAGTCTACTTTTCGTTAAATCACGAAGTGTATTGTTAAAATTTAAAAAGACATTTATCACGGCCACTACTAAACTTTTATAATATGCTAAAGCTCGGTTATCAATACCCAAATCACATTACGTATTAAAAAGATATCTTAAAATATTATTCAGAAATAAAATTTATTTTTCCTTATTTTTTTACAATTAAACCTTCAGCGACTATGGAGGATAAAATTTAATATGTCACCAAAAGTATAAATCTATCTGACTATTTTATTACAGTGCAACACAAAAAGCTATAGACACCAAATAATAAATGGTTTTATTGAATAAATTAATTTTGGTTATTATTTATAGCATACCCAGATACCATAAAAATTAAACAACTGAATATATAAAAATATTGAAACACGAGTACAGTTTTTAAGTATTTTTACAAACAATTTGAAACTCATTATTTTACATTAATGGTAGGGGTTGATTTTGTGAATTGAATATTTTACACCATTCAGAGTCTTAAAAATGTTGTTCTACCATAATATCTCGCACCATATTTGTATAATAAAAAAAAAGAACCGGATGGACCTCACCCTGCTATTCAGTAGGGGGTGGAGTGCACCTCGTTTATAGGATAGGTCAGGGTGGTCCAACCCGCGGCCCGCGAAGCTTTTTTTTTTGGCCCCACCAATAATTTTAAATCACAATAATATTATAAAAAAAATCGCAATAATAAGGTATAAAATTTATACGAATTATTATTTACGAATTTTTATACGGCGGGAAATCCCGGGAGTCGGTCATATCACGATAAAACGCAATGAACGGCGCGAATACTATTCACAATCGCACAATTACGAGCATTAAATATTTCTCTAAACTGTCAAAACAGTTCCCAAACTGTCAAAAATTCCCAATATTACGGAATTTTTCTCTTGAAATTTTGTCATTATTTGGCAGTACGTATATTTGTGAATCGGCATTTTCTACAATGAAATTAATTAAATCGAAATCAAGAAACCGTATTAACAATTCGTCTTTAGAATCATGCATCAGATTAGCCACCACAGGTTGTTCAATTGAAATTGATAAATTGGCTACTAAAAAACAATCATCACATTAATGGTTTTTTTTTTTTATTGTAATAAGACTTTCCTAGCCTAATTTATTTTTTTAGTATTTTTTTGTTTAATTGTAATTTTGTAATCTATTATTGTAATTTTTTAATAATAATTAATAATTTGTGTATTATATAAAATAAAAATATAAATAGGTAATAATATAATTTTTTTCTTCTGGCGGCCCTCGGTGTTTTTATGAAAGTGTAAATTTGCCCGCCAACTACAAATGGTTGGACTACCCTGAATTAATTCATCATACATTTCTATGTTTAGGTATATTACCTACGTAATTTCAACATTTCTAGTTTCTATCATAATGAAACACTGCTTCTCGGATAAACAGAACGTCAGAACAACAATGATAGGACTTTCCCTCCATTTCTTTATCAAATCGAAAATATTGGATCCCATTATCCCAAGTTTGAGTCCTATTTAAATATTTTGTTATTTTAAATTTTAATACTTATTATAAAATCATTATTCATTTTTATTGCTTATAATATTATTGACTATTGATTGAAATATTTGTGTTTGAGATCATTTTTGTCATAATTGAAATTGAATCCGTACTAATATAAAATATAATACAATAATACAGTAATTAAAATTATTTTTTTGAACTTTCATTTTGTCAAAAAATCATTATTCATAGATAGAAGCTGTAGATAATAAAAACCATTATGTTATCGAAATCAAAAAAACTATCAATAAGAAATTCTTTAAAGTCTGAATTTCTATTTAGGGAGGCACTAATAGATACATTGTGCAATTTGCTTATAGAGGTAAGTACACGTTTGCAGTTTATGTTTACAGAATATAATTGTATTTTACATTCCAGTTTATCTACATTAGTTTTTATGTTTTTTTTTTTTTTATCTAAAGGCTTTGCCTTGTTGCTGCAACCATTCTTCTCTTTTTCCTGCTAATCTCTTCATTGCTTCATAACTTGGTAAGAATAATAGCTTCTTCATATTTCCTATGTAAGTGTCTATTGGTCGTCCTCTACCTCTTTTTCCATTTATCTTTCCTTCCATAATATTAATAATGAATGTGTTATGACACATAATGTGTCTGAAAAACTTAATTTTCCTTGTTTCTATTTTTTTGATAATTTTCCTTAGCTCCTGTACTAAATTTAAAACTTCATTGTTTGATTTAATTTCCGTCCAACTTATCTTTATCATTTTACGCCACGTCCACATCTCGAAAGCTTCTATTCTTCTTGTGTCTAGAGCACTCAAGGTTCAAGTTTCGCTTCCATATAATAATACACTCCAAACAAACGTCTTAATAAACAATTTCTTAATTCTAAGTGATACCTGCCTATTTGTTAAAAGAGTGCTTTTTTGTGAAAGCTTAGTATAATGTTGCAGTATAATATTTTAACCCTAATAATATCTATGTTTATTGCATAGGACAATGATGTTTTACCTCCATGTGTATTTGTGCATGGCTTATCATCTACTGGCAAGACAAGTTTAATTAGTCGTTTGTTGTTTTATATTCGTGATTCAACTAAAATTTCAATTGTAAATTCAATATGTTGCTATACAAATCGAGTTTTATTTGAACCTATTTTAAAAGATTTATTACGTAAGTAAATTATAACTTTTTTAACAAATTTTATATTAATGTATACATATTTTTTTCAGACATCAAACAAAATGATTTGCCTCATAGATGTGATTATTTTATGCAATTTTTAAATATTTTAAAACAATTTGACATTCAGAATGAAAGAGTGATCATTGTGCTAGATAAATGTGAGATGTTGGCGCAAGAACATATTGTGGTATTCTCAAAACTACAAGAGTTTATAAAAAGTCATCAGATTTGTGTTGTATTTATTAGCCAAGTCCTTCCAACTAAATTTGATGAAGATATCAATTTTATACCCATAATATTTGAACAGTATAATATGGGTAATTATTTGAAACAAAAATTTATACTTTTAATTTAAAGGTGTACCTTTTTTAGCCGAAATTAATGAAATATTATTAATTGATAAACCAAATGATTGGAATCTGGAAGTTTACAAAAATTTTCTTAAAATTTTTATGGGATCTTTTTTTGGAAGCTGTCGAGATTTAGTAGAATTAAAACACTTGGTAATTTCATAATCTAACCAAATATTTTTTCATTTAATTTTGAATATTTAATTTTTTTAGGCTAAAATTCTATTTATGAAGTATATTGAGCCAATTCAAGATGAATCATGTACGGAATCAAATCAACACTTATTATTCAGAAAAATAACTCCTACTATTCAATTATTGTTAAACAATGTTTACCTAGGAACCAGGTATTTTCAAACTATTCATTTATTTTAAAATTACTTATAATGAACAAAACAAAAGTCATTTAAAATATTTTAAATGATTTGAGCATAAAATATAAGAATAAGAAGCAACTGAAATTCTTTAAAGTCAATTTTAAAAATAAAGAAATATATGAAAATAATTGTAATATAAAATTAAGGTTTATAATAATGTGTTAAATATACTGAATCTAAATAAAATGTAAACTATTATGTTGATTAATGATATAATAATTGCTGTATTAATATTTGTATTTAATTATTGATAATACATTTTTTTTTCATAATTTCAGTTTAGAAAGTGTGGACAGTTTATCTCATGACAAAATCAAATTTGAGAAGCTTGCACTGGATTTACCATATTATTCCAAATATTTTTTAATTGCTGCATATATTGCATCATTCAATTCACCTAAATATGATAGACAGTTGTTCGTAAAAGCTTCAAATAAACGAAAAAAAACCAAAATTCCCAAAAAATCAGAAAATGCCATCAATGAACTAGTTGGTCCTAAATATTTCTCGCTGGATAGATTATTAGCAATATTTTATGCTATTATTGAAGAAAATACTAATATGACTGCTAATCTCTTGGCTCAAGTAATGATATAAATTTTTTTTTAAGTATTAAAAAATATATATTTGCATAATTTATACTTATATTTTTGTTTATATTAATAGATTAATACATTAGCAGACCTAGGACTTTTAATACGTTTAGGAGATGGAAAATTGGATAGTCCTAAATACAAATGTTGTGTTAGTTATGACTGTGTCATTAATATTGCAAGGTGAGCTGAAAAGTTTTAATATAACATTGTTTCTTTCTACATTTGGAATTCTGAGTGAAGCGAGAATTGTATTGGGTTTTAGTCAGATGGATTGCTCCAATCACAATAATAGAAGATTTTTGATAAGAAATTTCCTTTAGTTAGTATTTAGGGTAAATATTTTTTTTAATTTCTCAACAATTTTCCTACAGTTTGGGAATACTTACATTAAACTAGGTACACTATTAGTTATTTGATCATTATTTTGGTTGTCAACTGGAAACATTTACCGGGTATTCTAATTAGCATTTTTGATTATACAATATTTATACTACATAGTTTTTTAAATACTTTCAGATATTTGTACTGTTATAAGCACTTAAAATGAATGATTTAAAGTTAAACTACTATATTAAGAAATTTTGTTTTACTACTATATCATTCGTCTTTATTAGTATAAACTGATCTACTAAATTTCTTTCACTCAGAATCTCTCTTTTTTTTTTTTTTTTTACTGTGAAATTAATGAACATTGTTAAATTGGTTTAAAATTTAAAAGACTTATGTATAATACTGTAATATCATTCATTTACCCCAGATCTAAACAGGACTAGGATTTTCCCCGTTTTACTATTTTAGTTTTATTAAAAATGTATTGATTTAATATTCATTATTTTTATTTGTTTATAAATTAGATTTTTTTTTATATTTTCAGAACTGTGAAGTTTAATATAGATAAGTATCTTATAGATAAATAATAAGATTTATATTTAGGTATGTATTTATAATGTAATTATATTTTTTTAAAATTTTTATTGTTCATTCTGAAATAAATATATATTATACTTAAATGTTGCATTAAAAGTTTTATGTATAAAATGATAAAATTAAACTGTAGTGATTTAACATAATTAATCAAAGTGACAAGTGTACTAAAACAATCTAAATTAATATTATTGAACATGTTTTATCCTCAATGTACCATAATATGATATATAACTGTATTTAAAACACATGAGCAATTATAAAATAAAACAAATTTAAAAAAAATCGAATATTTTAAATGTCTATATAAGTTGCTTAAATTTCAGTATAATATTTTGAAAAAAAACACAACTTAAAGAAAATAACAATCTAAACAACTGGTAAAAGTTTCAAGTTTCTACAACTTATACTTTTTGAGTAATACTTAATATTTAAAATTGTTATTTTATGCAATTTCGTTAAAATTTAAATTTCAGTCATAAAAATTTTTCCTTAATCCTAGTCTGGTAGAGATTTTTTTTATAGTTATTTGACAAATTACTTATGGATAACCTCTTGTTAAAATTTGGAACCTTAAGTATAAATTCAAAAAATTTTATGAATTTTTAACTGCAAAACAACTTGCAAATTATCGCGATTTTGACATATTTCATACAAGTTTGAACGTTTCTAAAAAAAAAATGGAACAATTTTCAATTTATTTTAGTTGCTATAGTTATAACTTATATTGAATCTTGTATTACATTTTCAAGAGTTTTTGGACAGCCAAATTACTATTATCAATATTTCAAAAAAAAAAACTTAGAAAAATCGTAAAGTTAAATTGTCTATAAATAAGTCAAAAAATATCAAAATACTTCGAAAACTTAACCATATATAGAAAATACCGAAAACGGTTATATTTAATATTTGATGAAAATTTCAAGTATTTGCGATTTTTTGTTTTTGAGTTAGAGAAAAAAATGTGTTTTGTCAAAATGTAGTTTTGCGTAAAAATTCCCGGTTTTTGGTAATTTTTTTGTGGTTTTTTTTGACACTTTTGAAAATTTTGAAAAAGTTTGTTTTAACTTGCCCAAGTACCATTTACATTTACTTTAAAAAAAAACATCTTTGTAAAACCAATAGGTTCCATCACTCCGTTCAGAATCTAAAAGTTATTGTTGATTTAAGAATGTCTTGTGCCTCCTTGGCCACCAAGGTCTGGCATGCTTATATGTACTGTACGACTCAGGTCTTAGACGAATTAGTTTTAGAGCTTACAGTACATAAGGACAATCCATGAACAATGGGCTCACAAGTACAATTAATTGGTCGCAGCACTTCAACAGACAACAGCGAATCGTTGACATGTTTAAACGAGCGTTACGATTATTAATATAATTACCTATTATCATATGGTTAATGACGGAGAATTACCTCTAATGGCGAAACATAAATATTATCTATCAAAAAAAAGTCGACGGTGCCAAAAACGTAACGACTTGGGAAAACAACAGTAATATAGCAGATTTTAAAAAAAAAATATTTCTCTATGTTTTCTTAATCTGTTCCATGGTATTTACATGGACTGTTGCTAATTTGCAATGCTTATTTTTATCTTTTTTTATTTATATCCGTGGGTGTTGGTTAATTAAAAAAATATTACTAATTGACAAATGTTATCATTATATTATTGTCATCACAGAACAAGTGCTGCGTTATCATCGTCTTTGTCGATGCGGCATAGAAACTGATGGAGTGAAGACCCGCGACCGGTGTGATGTTATGTGCGCGACGGACGATTACGGAAATCGCCGCGCACCACTACGGTCCCGATAGTCGAGCGTGGAAAAAAAAAACCAAAACAACAAAACAAAACAACATCCGACGTATAAAGCGTATCGGATAAATGAATGCGGACGTCTTTAGGAGTTCACTGTACGCGGCCCGAACCAGAACGACGACGACTATAGCTAATCCCAAGGACTTGTATTATTGTCCGACGCCGCGGGACGGACCCACACGGCACACACACAGATCTCGGCCCACACGCCGCAAGCGCGCACACACATCTCTCTTCGGTGAGTAACCACCACATCACATCGTCTGGCCGTCCGGATTTTACACCGGCTCTTGTGCCCGAGTCCCGTCCAATGCCGACGATGTCGCCCGTTTCGACGCGTCGGCCCCTGACGAAACGGCGGGTGGCGGCGGCATTGGTTTTCAAAATGGCGGTGTTGGATTTTTGGCCGACGTGCATTTTGCGAACACCGCCGTTCTCTGCCAAGGGTACCGTAAAATGTGCGTTTGTTCGCTACACACTGGCCTTTGGGGGGAACCTCCACTGTTGATGGGTTACGGTGTGATCGGGTATTCGGATGGTCCCCCTGCGGGTCTCCGGCACGTCGCATTCGATATCACCACTGTCGGCTTTCCACATAATACCTATTTGCATTTTAATCGCTCCGATAATCGGTCTCGGTATTTTATCCCGTTGTGCGATGGACAAATATTTTACTCACGTAACGAAATAACGGCAGTCCCTCCAATCCGATTCACATTAGGGGTCGGCACCGACGACGGTGTCACTATTTATTATTATGATGAAATGTATTTATTTCCGAGACGTTTGACATTGACATCGTCAACAACTCACGTTATCGTCGTGATGTGAGACCTATGTCCTATATTATTATATTGAATGGTTTCCATCGTTTTAGCGGCATCTCTGCTAAATCGTGTATGTTTTAATAATTTTCTTATTTTATCGCGTAAGTAACTTTTCTCCGAGAGTCTGTGTTTTTTATAGTTGTTTTTGTAGTATAAAACCTTATGTACACGGTGCACAATACTATATATCATTTAGGTACTTACCGTGATGAAAAAATATTTGCCACTAATTCGAATAGCTCATCTGCTCTTTCTGAAACCACTTCTTATTTTTTTTTCTACATAACACCTAATATTATTTTCTCATAACATAAACATTTAGGAACAATTGTAGACACTAATAATTAATAATAATTTTTTAACTAGTAAATGCCGAATGCAATATTTTTAAATTAAGCATTTGATCAGTTTTTATTTGTTATTTTTTCAGTCAATCATTTTTAGAATTGTAAGGGAACAGATGGGATATATACAGGGTTGTATTTAAAATTTTGCCTCCTTGGAGCAGCAAAATTGAGCCGTCCCATCCAATTCCATAGGGAATGTTATATACATTGTTACATAATATAATATATGTAGAGACAGTTAAAATTTGCAGCCCCTAAAAAATATCTACTGGGGGCAACACGTGACCGTTGCTCCCCCTAAATTCGGCTTGGACTATATCATTTGTTAAAAACATAAATCATGTGTTATACATTTGATCATTTTATTTAACATTAAGCATGCATTTTTCAACCTAAATTAAATTCATGTTTATTATGCAAATTTATTTATGGGATTTTGATTAGAAATCATACTAAAAAAAAATAGGCAGGATTATAGCTATTGTTTTATCCACTTGTTATGTGCCGTACCGGTTGATTCCGCGAAGGCACTTGTAACGTATATGAGTTCGCTCTTTGAGTAAATAAGGAAGATTTATGTATATGGTTTTAGGTAAATACACAAGACTTTAGCAAGAGTTTTAATTAAAGTATTAAATTTATTGAGTTAAGATGTTCAGAACTGTTAGTTAATGAAGTTATTTTACGACTGGTTATGCGGACGTCGAGAGGCGTTCGGTTAACCAAAAATGCTTACTTGCATTACTCCCCACATATAAAGAATAATGTACAAGCATTCATATAATAATAATAATCTAAATACTATAATGTACAAGCGTTCATATATTAATAATAATCTAAATACTATAATGTACAAACGTTCATATAATAATAATAATCTAAATACTATAATGTAACATGGCGTTTACAACACACTATATACAATATGTAGATAGGTTATAGGTACTATTTTTCTATTAAAATTCCATAACATTATATTTCTTTTTGAATTACATATTATAACTTCAATGGTTTTATTCTAAAGGCAAATTAAATTAAAATAAAAAAAAAAAAACCAATAGTTTTACATTTTAAAATTTTAAATATATACATATATATATATATTTACTATTCAATAAGTTTTTATTGTGTATAAATTATATGAATACAGATAATAATAACTTTACATTCATGATTCATGCATTGGATTATACTATATTAATATTAAATCGTTGTCTTATTAATTATGACCTATCTTGTTACATGTTTCAGAAATTTCTGAGTATACAAATTACAAATATTTGTTATTAATATGGCATCAGCCTTAGAAGAAAGAGAAGAGCAAAGTTCAAAATGTTTTATATGCAATGTAAAAGTTACTACTCGTTCCTCGTACAATATTTATTGTACATTTATGCCTCAAAGAGAAGTATCATTAATTGATGTGATGTCAAAAATACTTAAGGAAATGTTTAACCCTTCTCAAATGAGAAGTTCAGTATTATGCCGAAGGCAAGTATTATTTTTTTATTGTTGTTAGTTAACTTGTTATGGCTGTTCATGTATTTCAACTCACTGTAAAAATATCAATACAAAAATATATATTTTCTTGAAAAGTGTTTTTATGATCCAACATTTTTCTGTACATTGAGTTATTTGAGTTAAATATAATTTTGTTACATAATTTATAAGCTTATAATTTATATATTATATTGTTTTAGGTACCTATGTTAATAAAATTTTGATAAATGAGAAATATTTTCTCATATAATTCAAATACATTATTTTTCTTCATTACTTGAAATACAAAAATATATTTTAAGTAATTTGACAAAATAAAACAGTTAAAATATGCTTAAATTGTATTAATTAGTTTTTTTTTTTTAATAGATCAATCTTATATGACATTATATAATATAAAATATCAATTTTACTAATCTATTATATAACTAAAATAATAATTTTAAAAGTTGTTTTTTCAATCTGGTACAAAAATGTATATTCCTTTAAATTGACTGACTAATCCTACAGTAATTTTTTTATTTCGTTATGGCTTTTTTTAATAATGAATTTATTATAAAAACATTATTTAAATTATTTATGTTATTTCTTTGTAAAAAATAAGTATTGTTAAGTATTGAAAAACAATATTTTAGTTTAAAATGTATTATGTGTATAAACGTAAAATATTTATTGTAAAACCAATAGAAATGTTTGTGGTAAAATATTTTTTGAACATGATTTATTTATATTTTAGTATATCATAGCCCATATAATGGCTAACCAAATAGTAATTTTGAGTTTTAAACTTTTAATTTTGAGTAACCTTGTAATAGTAAGACATTATATAATAGTATTCATTGATACTGTTTTAGGTGTTTTACTCTTTTTGATGAGTTAGAACAGATATCTACACGCTTCAAGAAGCTTCAAACTGATATTATCAAACGTTATACATCTACTTGTATTGAATGTAAAGATGAAACATTTTTAAATGAAGATAACATTTTATCACCATCTAAAATGATTGAACCACCATTTAGTGGTCAAGAAAATGACAAATCCTTAATTAATGAAGATGATAGTGGGGAAAAATCAACTGATGCATTAAATGAGGTAAATCTATAAGATAAATATTGACAAACATGGAATTATCTATAAGTTTTTTTTTTTGTTTCTGTAGACATAACTCTTTGAAATTCGATTCAGGTATATCTCCTCCAATGTTTTTAAATAAAAACTTATCATTTTACTATAATACAACTTCTCTTCCATCCAAACAGTATTTCATTATTTATTTTGTATTTGTATTAGAATCTGATTGATAGTTTAAAACATTTTATTTTATCATGTTACTAGATTGTTGAAACTCTCATAAACAATATTCAAGCTGAAGAAACCATAGTGAACGATAAAGATTCACAAGAGCCATCAACTTCCGATTGTTCAATAGAGAAAAAAGTTTGTATTAATAAAGATGTTTCAGAAACTGTGGCTGACCCATCATCTGATATCACTGAACAACCAATAAGTGAAACTAGTAAGAATATAATATAAGAAAAAATAATTATTATTTTAATGCAAAATTAATTAATAATTATATTTTAGAATTAAGGAAGCGTAGTGTAGGCGGTGTCAGTTACAAATGTGATCAGTGTGATGATTCTTTTCGACGTGCTTCAGATTTAAAAAATCATTACGCTATCATTCATCAATCTCTAAAACGTTTCTCTTGTTCTTCTTGTGATAAAAGCTATTCAACTAAACAATCATTAAACAATCATTTGTCTAAAGAACACCAATCTTTGGATAAACCAATGGATGCACTAGATGAACCACCTTGCTCAATTAAAAGTTGGTTATGTATAATTATATATTCATTACTATTTATTTTTATTTGAGTTGTACAATTTAGTATAATAAGCTTGAGTGATAATAAGTGTCATGAGGACTTGGATAGAGAAGCTATCTGTCCATTAGTAACACTCCGACTAAGTATTATTCATTTTGAAAAATATTCACTAGTCACTAGTTCACTAGTTAAAAAAACAACTAGACATTTTGAGAAATATACAGTGTAATAATTTAGTTAAGAATAACAATAATATAGTAATAAATTAATATTAATATGGGGTATTTGATTAATGTATCTCTTCCCTCAATTAATTACCTATTGAGTACTATTAAATAAGTAGCTGGGGGTAAATATTTAATAATTTACTATTCCCCTACCTCTTCAGATTATACTTATAGCATTTTATTCATAATAAAATAACTCAATAAGAGTACAATTTTGCAAAGAACACAATTAGTTATTTAAAGGAAAAAATGTAGGTGACTATAACAGTTCAGAGAATAATTTTTTTATTTCGTTTTTAGTTGAAAATGATACCTCTGAAAATGGTACAGATTCAAACCTTGAAATCAATACAGATTATATGAATGATTCATCTGAACAAGTAGTGATTGATGTGAAACCAGATTTTTCTTTGGACAACAGTTTGTACTTGGAAGAAGTTGTACAAGAAGAGAATGAAGAAGATGATTTTGAGTGGAAAGAAGATAAATTTGACTATCGTGAAGAAAATATTATTGAAGATAGTTCAAGCGCAGTTGATGAAACAGTAACTCCTTCATCCGGATCAGAAAGATCTGGCAAGAGACAAATGAAAAAAGGACGAAAAAAAAGAGGTAGTTCACGCTCTGGCGAACGTGCTTGTTTACCTGCTATACATGGTTGTTCATTATGCGATAAAAAATGGAGAACAGTTACGGAGTTAAAGTCTCACTTTCTATCACACAGTACTATTCGGCCATATGTTTGTGAGGTAATTACTTAATTCTTATTTTACCTTTTTACTACTTTTTTAACCTTCATATCTTTTGTTAGATTTGTGGCCAAGCATATAAAATGAAAAAAGCTTTAGATGTTCATATTGGAATGCACAATGGTATACATCCTTTTACTTGTGAGTATTGTAATAAGTCTTTCACTCAAAAAGTTGGACTACAAAAACACATTCCAATTCACACTGGATATACACGATTTCAATGTGATTTGTGTGGTAAGAGATTTATTCATCAAAAAAGTTTCCATATACATACAATGACTCATACTGGTGAAAAACATGTAAAATGTCCTGAATGTGGTCTTGCTGTTTTGTCCCAATCACATCTTAAGCGACATTTAAGAGTTCATACTGGGGAGCGTCCTTATGCTTGTCCAATATGTGGTAAACGTTTTGCAGAAAAGTATAACATGAATGCTCATGTGCATATTCATGACAATAATTCTGGAGGTGCACCTAGGAGAAATAGAAATCACATGTTAGTAAAACCTTATAATATTCAGAGCTTTTAAAAATAGAAAATTGTTTGACTTGAGTTATTTCCTCTAGATGTCAGTTGTGTGGTATGAGTTATGACCGTAAACATAAACTTGAGTATCATTTAGCTTCAACGCATAACAAAATTGACAGCAAACTTCCTCAAGAACAAGGAACAATCCAACCAAAAAATGAATACTTTCAAGAGGTAAGGCATTGTTTTATTTTCTTTTAATTAGGAATATGTTTGTATAAAAATTAATATCGCTGTCTATTCTGTCCACATTATAATCAAATTTTTCATTTTATAATTTTTTGATTCATATGTTGTATTTATATTTGAACATTTTTAATCAACTGTCTTTAAAAAGGGTTTTAAAAGTACTATTGTTGTAGAAATATAATAATCATACTTTATAGACAGAGGCATAATTTCTTGCACAGACATTCAAAATTTTCTAATACTCAATAATTAATACCTCACACAATATATGCAAATTGATTATTCAGAACTCTCAGAGTCACCAAGTAATCACTGTGGATAACACTGCAATAGAACACAATGGCAGTACTGCAATGATAACAGTCAGTGGGGTTAAACTTCCAATATCCTTAGATGGTCCAATTATGGTCACCACATTACCACAGCAATCTCAAACTACCAACCTAGTACCACTGAACATACCAACTGGTTCCATTCTTTCCTACACACCAACGAGCTCAAATAAAAATGATCAACCAATGGTCGACGGCACACAAAATTCTTATATACCACAGAGTCCTGTTTCAATACAATTATCTTAAAATTGTTTTTATAATACTTTTTGTTTTTAAAATAGTATACAGCAATGATTTGCATAGTAAAATTTTTTTCTACTTTTTATATGATCAATTTATAATTTACTATTGTAGGCATATTTGTTTTTATTAATTCAATTATTGTGATGTAAATAAATAACAACACATCTTATTTACACATTTAAAATTATCATCTAAAAATCTTTGAAATTATTTTTAATAGTGGAGAGTTAATCTCAAAAATAGGATTAAGTTAATAATTAAAAGTGAAGTTTAGTATTCAATAATAACTTATTATTAATTTCATTTATATTATATACAATTTTAAAATTTTAATTTTAATCACGAATTACTAGTTATTTAAAAATTATCAAATCTTAACCATTGAGCTGTTACAAAAGTATAAAAATTAATTGTTTTGAATAATATTCAGAATTTTTAGTAAAGCATCTTAACATTAAATGTTGAAGTTGTTTTATAAATTAAATCATTGTATCTTTTACCCATTGTTAGTACTTTCTTTATAGTTTATCTTGTTTTTCACATGTTATTTTATTATTTTTTTTATCCAACTTAAAATTATTATTTGAAAAATATTTTAGATTCTGAACGGGCTGATGGAATCTATTTTTGATTTATATTACCATGAAATAAAGTGTATAAAATAACTTTTAAGAATATTATTTTAAGTATTTTCATTTATCAAAAAATTTGTTTTTGAGACCTTGCTTGAAAATCTTATTAAAAAAACAATTCTTAATCAAAGAACTTATTTTATGATTATAATTACTCTATCACTAAATTATAATTTAATTATTTATAAATATTGGTATATTGTTATACCACCATATAATGTTAAGTTTTAGCATATATTTTTTATAGTATATCAGTTCTATTAACTTAATGTGGTATTTGAAATTTAAACGTGGCCATTTATAATTCATATTGTATTCATTATTATTGTAAAAAAATTGTTTGACTGATTTTATTTAGACTTAAATTTAAATTATATTGTTTTTTTCATGTATTCTATTTCATTTTTTACTCATGTGGTATTTATATTGGCCTATTTTGTAATGGTAAATTATTGGTTAAATTATATTGTAAAATAAAAAAATGAATTTTTTGATTTTTTTTTTTTTTTTGGGGGGGGGGATGTTCAGAAAGGTTAACTGTTTTTATTGAAAGTAAAACTACTAAATGTATCGCTGAATATTTATAAATGTTAAATATGTGCCATTGGCTTTTAAAAAAATATGTTAATCATAAATTATTGTTCTAAATTTTTTTTTCATTAAAGTAATAATTGAAATTTATTTTGTAGCTATTGACACATTACATATTATTATGAAGTGATTATTTTATAATTATATATTTTACTAGAGTATTAAGATTATTATTATCCATATTAGGCAATTTTCGTAAGTACGCATTTTTTATTGAATTATATATTTTGATACCATTTTATAGTATTTAGTTTACATACTCAGTATTGTTAATGATATATTATTCTTTAATATTTGTAACTATTAGTTATGTAACATGTTATGTTTTTGATAATCAACTTAAAATTTCTAAGATATTAACTTGTATTAATTTTGAGTGATATTTTTACTAATTCAAATCATCATTATCAAAATTTAATTTTTACCATGAGTAAAATTGTACATTATAAACTATACATCAAAACATAGATTAATGTAGTAAGAACTCTATTCATATTTTACTTAATACTAATGTGATTACCTAAGTAATTTTTTTTGTTTTTGTGCATAATATATTGTAAACTAATATATATTAGATAAATATTATAAATATTGTTAATTTGTAAAATAATTACTCTGATCTGATTTTGAGGATTCATTATTGAAAATATAAGAAGCATGGTTAATTTTTTACTATGCATTTATTTATAACCACCTGGAATAGACCTACTTAGCTGAATCATATATATTTTATATTATATATTATGGTACTAGTAATTGAAAAATAATATATACCTTGACCTTGCCTTTTCTCATTGGACATAAAATTGATTCCTCTTTTTCTAATTTAAACATTCATATATAATGAGGGTTATATAGGTTTCAGTTAAAATAACAGATAATATTTTATTACTATCTATATCTGTTGGTTAACACATAATTGAGTAATTAGAGATCATTTAAAAATGAGGAATTGTAATTTATTTTTAAGATTTGTAAATTTTTTTAAAATCTACATTTGGTTATAAAAATTTAGATAAAAAATATATATTTTGAGCAAGGATTCATGGGTCATTTTGATACTAAATGCCAAACTTCCTGAGCACCTTTAATATTTCACAGGATTTGTGCCTATGAGTGCTTAATCTGCAACACAATCCTATTCAATCGAACCTGAAAATGGAGTCCAAAAAGATGGGTAATGAGGTTTGGCTACAGTCTATATCATGATGAAATACATCTATTTTGTCATGGTCTATATTGTATTATGTGATGGAATTTACATAATATATTTATATAACTATGAGTTTATGAGTTTGACGAATGGACATCACAGAACAGTTAAAAGATGTTAAAAATTTAACATTACCCACCGAGATCTCTAAAATGATTTTTTTTTTTTAAGGTTATGGTTATTATTATATTAGTTTTAGTTATGCTTATTGTTTATGGGCTTATAGGTCTTCGGTGCCATCAATTTGAATTCGGAATTTTCAGCCGATCGCCAACCAACGTGTATGTGACCGAATCAGTATCGCGCTGCAGTTTTTTAACAGTTTGTTTCTCGGTCGATCGCGATGAACACGACTCGGTACCTGTCGAGAAGAATTACCGTAGCCGTTCACCACCATCGGACAAGACTCAAGTCGACGATTTACGCACAGTCTTCCGGTAAAATTCGTAGAATAACTAGAATTGTTTTGGTCGTGTGGAGCAACCGGTCGTACCGTTAACAGTAAAGTTTGGGGATATGACGATTTTCGTGTTGGTCCATCGTTTTGCTCAGGAATTCACGAACCGACCGTTTTATTATTCGGCAATCGCCATGAATCGTCCGTGCTGTTGTCGCAGACGAGACTTACGCGTACTTAGTTACTAATTAATTAATTACTGATTACTATATAGTATAGTATACACCCATGGCGATTGTAAGTTCTTTAAGATCGTGATACCTGTATAAATACAATAATAGGTTTGTTCGTTATGACGAAAAGTGTAAATCATTTTTTCTCGTAACAAGCGTTCACCAAATCGTTTGTTTTGATGCAGTGTAGTTGTACACGCCGTTTGTTTTTAAAAAAAAGTGTTACAGGTATTGGTGTACACTTTTTTCGCACCTTTTTGTTTTACCTAATTTTCAGTGCTAATGTACATCTTGTAATTTAATAAATTTTAATGTATATTTAATTAATATTCACCAAAAACGTTTGCTTTGAAATGCCACACCTGATCACACCACTTACACTTGACCAAGGCACAACATTTATTTTTTTTTTCAGTGTACACTTATTGTCAAAACGAACAAACCTAATGTATTTAAGTATGACGTGCAAGTATCTATGGGTCCGTCGATGTTTGTTGTTGATGATCATATGTTTTTTATTATTGTGATTTTTGATGTGATAACGCTGATAAGTGTGATAACCGATGTCTCGTACGTATGTTAAACTCGTTAGTTCGTTATTCGTATTTTGTATTGTACCATTGTCCATTGCAGTGGCCTAATGCAACTATTTTTTGTTCATGCATAAATAATTTAGAGATTTCACAACAATTATATTCAAATTGATATTCAAGTCTCGTATTTTTTTCTAGTTATTTGAAGAAAAATCTTACGGACAACCTTGGATTAAAGTTTTTAACTTTTAGTATAAATACCAAAAACTTTATGAATTTTCAACTACATAATAACTTGAAAATTATCGCCATTTTGACATATTTCGTAAAAATTTGAACTTTGGGCGCTTAAAAAAAAAAGTGACTGACTGTTTTCGACATTTTTTTTTAAATTACTATAAGTAAAGCTTTAAATAAACCTTCTATTAAACTTTGAAAACTTTTTGGACAGCCAAATTTTTTTTATTGATATTTCAAAGAAAAATTCCTAGAATAATGGAAAATTTGAATTGTCTATAAATAGCTTAAAAAAGTCAAAATACTTCAATAACATGACCGTATATAGACGACGCTTATGTAAACACTTGGTTATAATGTTATGTATTTATAGTTATTCGATTTTGAGTTACAGTAAAATAAAAAAAACAATTTGGTCAAAAACTGGTTTTGTATAAAAATTCCAATTTTACCGTTACTTTTTGGGGGGTTTTCCGGACGTTTCTGAAAACTATTGATAATTGTTTACTTTTAACCCTCCAAAGTACCAACTAGATTTACTTTCTTTTCAGAAAATTTACTGAAATCGAAAATCGAAACACTGTTACTAATCCAAAAAGTGATGACTGATGACAGACAAAAAAAAAACCTACCGCCAGTATACCTACGAGTATACCGTACGCGGCGGACTATCGTAATTATTTTTGAAATATAGTAATAGGTATATTCTGTAGAAAAAAAAACAACCAATATTGCAAGAATGTTTTCGAAAATTTATAATAAAAGAAATCATTTTTTTAACTATTAGATTATTTGATATTTTTGATAGTTAATTGTTCATTATACAGTGAACGATTTTAAATTTATATTTATTATATTATTTATTTAAAGTCATAAAAACTGTCTTGAGAATAACCTCAGCGGCTCAGCCATATTTCTGCCAATGCACAGCCCGCACATGCCTACCATCGGCCCAGATGATAGGTGTGCACCTCTAGACACGTGTATTTTTGCGTCACATCGTTCAACGACAAAATTATATTTTCGTCCCCAGCTCGGTTTGCGAATCTACATCCACTGAAGATAATTGTAATGTGTTTCCCGAATTAAAGGTAAAATTATTACGGATTACAGTTTTCCAGGTTCTAATCAAATCATTAACTTAAATGTCCCAAAGAACATTAATAAAATAGTTAGTTTTGGGTTTTTAAACTCTAGATTCTAGAAACTATTGAACAAAAAAAAAAAAAAAATATTGAATATTATAATAGTAATTAACGTTATTCTTAAACTGGAACCTTGCAAAATTCTTGATTCCATACTTTAGGTATAGTAGTACACTATTATATGTAATATATTTGTAAATATTTTATTATCTATAGATTACGCCATTACGGAGTATACGAGATTGGTGATGGCCCTATAGACTCTAGAGAGTACTCAATAGTCGAGACACAGATAATAAATATGTATATTATTTTTACCTTGAAAATATACTAATTTTAACAACACAACCATGAATACTAGAGTTCTAGTGTTCATGAATATAACAAATAAATTTAGTAAGAATTAATCAATTGTTAAAAAAACTGTTTTTAAGCTATAAAAGTTTTGGATACGAATTAGAAAAGTACCAGATTAAATTAAATTTTTACCTAAATTGTTCTGATTTTTGAAGTGATTGATATGAACTAAAAAATTGGAATTGGAGAGGGGTCTTTTTAGAGATTGCTGACGTAAGGCCTTTTGGAGCCAGTCCGACACTGATGCTAACAATATTGAACTATAATGATTATATACTGTGCTAGTTATTGTAACCCTCCCTTGATTTTTTATAAATATTGCTAATCAATAAATTATTAATTATGATTACACAATAATTGTATAGTTGTTCACAAAGATGTGATATTAATTTTAGGTTTTGGAAAATGTGGTGTAGCTGTCATAAGGATTTCTGGTCCACATGCTTCTGATGCTGTTTTGAATATGACTCATTTAAAATATTTACCAAAACCAAGGAGAGCTTCTTTAAATAAAATTATTGATCCGATAACAAAAGAACAATTAGATAATGGATTATTATTATGGTTCCCAGGTAAAAAAGCATTTTCACTTTATATTTATTCTATGATCTAAAAAAATTATTTTTACCTCTTAGGGCCTAAAAGTTTTACTGGTGAAGATTGTTGTGAACTTCAAATACATGGTGGACGAGCAGTTATATCTTCAGTTCTCCATGGTTTATCTAAATTACCTGATTTTCGACCGGCAGATGCTGGTAAGATTACGTTTAAATTTATACAACTAATAATCTAATGCAGTCAATACTCTATGTCTAGATAAATTTTTATTTTATTTTTTCCATACATTATGATGTTACAACTTAAGAAGTACTTACTTTTTTTCAAACAACATTTGTATTTATTTTCATAGGAGAATTCACTAAACGTTCATTTTATAACAATAAAATGGATTTGACTGAAGTAGAAGGTTTGGCTGATCTTATAGAAGCTGATACTGAACTTCAAAGAAAACAAGCATTAATGCAGTTGGAAGGCTCTTTAAGACAACTCTATAGTTCATGGAGACATTCTCTTTTAGAAGCATGTTGTTTACATATTTATGGAGAATTGTATTGTAATGCATTGTTGTTTTTACAATTTAGAATTTGGCTAATGTCGAAGCCTATATAGATTTTAGTGAAACCGATAATATTGAAAACTTTGTGCTAGAAAATGTAAAAGAAAATCTTGAAAAGCTTTCCAAAGAGATTGAGGTGGGTTTTTATTAGTTTCATAACCCAGGCTATAATTTTTCATGTTTTTAGATGCATTTATCAGACAACAGGTCTGGTGAACTTTTACGAGATGGAGTTAAAGTGGCAATAATTGGTGCTCCAAACACAGGGAAGAGTAGCCTCTTAAATTCATTATGTATGTAAATCAGATTATTAATATTATTTTGGATAAAACATCATTTAATTAATATAGGTAGTAGAGACGCTGCTATAGTTACAGAATTTCCAGGCACAACTAGAGATCTCATTCAAGTGCCTTTAGATATTTCTGGTTACTCTGTGCTTTTGATTGACACTGCGGGAATTCGGTCTAAAACCATGGATTTGATTGAAGAATTAGGAATAAAAAAGTCTAAAGATCAGGCTCAAGAAGCCAATATGACAATCTTGGTGACTGATGCTTCATATCTCATTGGTGTAGATGACATGGACTTATGGCTAGAAGAATACTCAAAAAATATGAAAATCCAATGTAGTAACTGTTTGGTATATGTGAATAAGATTGATGTTGTGCCTGAAAACGAAATTTTTAAACTAAAAAAAATATCTCAAACTTCCAAATGGATCATATGTTTTGGTTCGTGTAAAACTGATAAAGGTCTAATAGATATGATGGAAGTATTTGAAAACTATTTGCAAAAATTGTTAGTAATATGAATATCGTTATTTTATTTTATAGTTTTATGTGTTTCATTACATTTTGATTCTATTTAGGTGTGGAAATCCAAATTTTGAACACCCTCGATGTAGTCAAGCAAGACATAGATATTGTCTCACTACAGCTTTGGAAAATATTCAAAGGTTTCTTGAAATATCTAAGTTAGATGAAAATATTGATATTGCTGCTCAATTTTTGCATAATGCCACATTGAATGTTGGAAAAATTACTGGACATGTGTCGACTGAAGAAATACTCAATGTGATATTTTCCAAATTTTGCATAGGTAAATAAAGTGTTGTTTAATATAGCTACTATTAATCATAGTTGTAATTTAAAATTGTTTCAAGTGTTTGTGAATGATATTATAATGTATAAGCATCACTTTTATTATATACATATACAATAAAATATTATACAAATATTATATATTTGTCTTTTGTTTTTATCACCAATAACCTTTAAGTTAATGGTTTGTTTAGGACGTTTAGGTGTATGTGTATATTTTAATATAATAAATTCCTCAGTGTTCAGAATCTTAAATATAGTACATAATAAACAACAACAATATTTATTTAATTATCTTAATCTGTATAGTAAATATATAACTATCATTTTTAATTTATAGGTACAACCTTTTATTATACAATTATATCAACCAAATATGTATTTATAACGCATATTGTAAAAAACATTAAAAACAATAATTAAAGTTATTTAATGTCTAATCAAATCTATTATACTCAAATCAATACAATTAAAATGATATAAACTTTTTAACACGTGATAAATACTTGCTGCGATATAAAATATAATATGGGTACATTATAGAACCATAATAAAATAATAAATTTTAGTTTAATAGGTAAGTAGATTACTAAAGTACTTGTTCACTTAACTAATTAAATTTAAAATAAAACAATAATTGATCAAATATATCAATATCTTTAATGGTCTAAAGACCAAAAATATCACTGTGAAATAAACTGTATTTAAAATTATGGCAACAAAATACATTAAGTAGGTTGTATTAATGTTGTACACGTAGTACTTATAGATATAAATAATAATTAAAAGTAATCAAAATATTGTTAGTAACACTTTGTTTTAGTGTTTTCATTATTCGTTACAATTTCACGCATAATAATTCCATATTTTTAGAGATAAGTACTTAATATATAAGTAGTTGGAAGACGGTAGACGCACATGATGAGAAATGCGGTTAAGTCATCAAGTTCAATACATTTCATATTCCACTCACATTCGAGTGAAATAATTCGGTTGAAAAAATATTTTATAGGAACGTTCGTCTGCCCATTTGTTTGCAGTCGTATACTTTGATTTCATTGTTTTCTTAAAAATATATTAAGGTAATCCATTTGGTTATCGAGAGAAAAGTATTCACGATCAGCATGATTTGGCGACGTAAAATGCATTTTAATAGATTTGAATTGTTTGTTCAAATAGAGCTTGTTCGACATGTTTTTGTCTGTATGGTTTGGATACGTATAACGCTTCCAGAAATACTCTTTGGCCAGTTGTGTTCTCAAAGGGTCGGAACCATAAAACGAACCCGATGATAATGTCTACTGTAAATTAGTAACAAAACATAAAAGTTGATGTTAAATGTATGGAAGCCATTTCGAGCTAGTTTGTTAAAAATTAAAGTATTACTTTTTTTTCTAGTTTTAGCTATATAACATTGAAAACTTGGTTTTGAAGATTCGAATCCCTCTTTTCTGAAAGCTAATAATATAAAACAGAATTACTTAAGAGCGTTGAAAACATTAATATGAATATTGACTATATATTTTAAAAAATTATTTTTTCTTTAACAATCATTCTCTATACGTCTACAAGAATAATATTCATAAATCAATTGTATTATATGTTGATAATGTCATTAATGGATTTTCAAATATTAAAAAAAAATATATATATTTATATATCTTGTATTGTAATTTGCCATATGCATTATTCATCATATGACGTATGTCTACAATTTTTCGGGTGGTTGATCTATCTTACCCCCCTCCCTCCACAACCCTTGAAGTAATGTCTCAAATATGCCGCGAACTAGTGACTATTTACGTGTTTAGACTTCAATACGATATATTTAAAGTCAATAAATTGAGTAGAACTAAGTATGTATTTTCTGACCCTTTCTGTACATAAACGGATAGAAAGTGAAACAATGATAATTAAAAGAACAAGCATTTTACTAATAAAAAAAAAAAAAGTGAACCGTTATTGCTGTTTAGTGAGTATTAACATTGATTAAATTTAACTTAACGTGAAGATGATGAGAGTTTACGAAAGCTTGTATATAAAATCTTGAGCCGCTCTCAATCTCGCCAATGCTTCTGATACCTATCTAATATTAGCTCAAGTCTGTTATCGATATACAAGTATTTAAGTAGTTTACGTAATTTGAGCAATAATCACGGTGTATAATAAACATATTTGTTTGATTTATCAGTTTATATTTAAAATATAGCTTATGTGCTTATGAATTGATGTTAATAAATTATGTCTGTTGGTGTATTATTATTGCTGTTGAAATGTACTTACTTTCTTCATTTAATTGTCTATTACTTGGTATTCCATACTCAGAATAGTATTCCTGAAACACAAACGATCATTATTAAATCACAAAAGTCTAGATCAACAACATTTATGCATAAAAACATTTTAATTAAATAATTATTGTAACTGTACAATTTATATTTTATCGTCGTTGGGAATTTTTTAGTTATAAGTTTATAACTATACTAAAAGAGACTGTGAAGGGCCTCTTAAGTTTTGAACCATTGAACATACAAATTATTATACAGGAGACATACGGATAACAATGGACCAGAGAGACATACGGAAATCGTGCATTTATTGAGTTATATAGAAAGGAATATATAAGAGTCAGAATGTATTTTCCCTCTAATATACCTATTAAGGTTGTCGCACACTAGATCGGAACGGAACGGAAACGAATTTTGTCATTTTGTCTTTCACAGTAGACTTTCATTTGTCGTTGTATTCACAACTACAAAGTACAAAATGATGATGATCTAAGGGCTAAGGTGTGCATGCGTTTCCGATCGAAATGCTTCGGAATCCGTCAAAATATTGTCGACAAACAATTCGGTCGCGTTCCGATCCGATCCGACGCGACGTCTCCGATCCGATTCGATCTAGTGTGCGGGACCTCATTTAAAATTATTTTTATTAATTTTTTCCGATCCAATCGGACGGTTCCGTTCCGATCTAGTGTGCGGCAACCTTTATATTGACCGGAAAAACGTTCTGATGTTCTGAACGGTTAGCAGAAAATTTTACAAGCCCGAGGGACGTGCAACTGCAGTTTAAGTGTTGAAGTATAGCATGTATATGTTTATAAATCATATTTACAAATCGGATATAGGTTTTTCCAACACGGTCGAAGGGACGAAGATCTGAAAATGTCTTATGGACTAACCTGAGGGGTTATGCCAACTGGATGTGGAAGAGTTAAACAAGTACGGTGATACACGATATACCTATAGATATAATTATTTTGGTGTTTTGTGTATTATTATTATGACGTGGGAAGCTATATTTCTTTGGGATTTGTTGGACAATAAGATAATTGTTAAGTTTTCACATACCTACCTATATCTACTCAATACTCGGGTACCACAATATTTATAGCGATTATCGTTACTATTTTGAACATTGGAAATGATTGCAGTCTGAAGAGTATGGTCTGGTTATGTCTTATGTCTCGAGGTTCAAGCGATAAAGTTCTTTATAACAATAATTATTATTTTATACACTTCACCTATATCAGACGTTGTACATACCTACGCACAGCGCATTACCTACGCATTTACGCATGTACAGTAGTATAAATATAAAATAATAAACCACTTCAAATCGGTATAATATATTATGTTTTTGCAACATTAATCGTCGAAGGATTATAAAATATAATAGATGTAGGTACCCATCATATATATATATATACGTTTGTAAATATTGTCACGCTATCAATTATATTATCAGACAGATTATTATAATATAAATACTGCGTCATTAATAGGTACATAGTACCTATAGGTAAGTACTGCATACTATTTATGTAAAATATATAGGTACTGCTCACTCATCTCTTTTGTTCAACAGAATTATCGCATCTTTTTTATTTAATTGATTTCGTCGACTTATCAAAAGAATATATACCCACCCAAATACTAATTAATAATTATTACCGAATAGTAAAAATACAAGTGATACGGCAGTTTATTAAAATCACCGAGTTCAAACTGTTAAAACGTGATTTCAAACGTCACTTGTACTATTATTGTGTGAACGGGTTGCTTGTACGCGGGCGGCTCTATATATCGATACCGGTATTTTTTATTTAGGCAGCGAAAATTATCGGTTTATATCGATCACGTGTAACAGTCGAACGGTGTGCACGCGTTTTAATAGCATCAATGAATGCATGATTATTGATCGATACGGCAGGAATTCGCGATTCGTTCTATAAATAAATTTCTTTGCACGAGTGACGAATAAATGATGCCTTGCGAGTTGTGTCAAAGCCTATTCGAATAGAGATTATAATATTATAGAATATATTATATATATATATGTACAACTATAAATTATAGAATACCTGTTCGCACTTTAGTATTCAAACATTTCAAACATTTTTCAATTATAAATTTAAATATTATATAGGTATTAGACGGTACAGTATTACGCACACGCCTATATTATCAGACCAGCCAGGTGATATATATATATATATATGAAATTAAATGTCCATGTATCGAGTGCGTACATACATATTGATTGAGTGTGCTTACAAGTGTTTGGGAAGAAGTTAAAATTATAATTGTTATGATTTAAATTCGAATGTGAACACAGTTTACCAATATAAAATCGAGTACCCTGAAAAAATATTGCAAGTAAGTGTAGGTACATTATTTGTTTATACGGTAATATCATAGAGTAATACTCTATGGGTCATATCACTACTATATCTACGGATATCACTGATACTAAAAATACGTCATACCGATATGTTATTACTACGACATTTTTAATACCTATTCAGGAATTCGCTATGAAATAATAATTGTATAATACGACTAATATGTTTCATTTTGGAGTTCCATGTGAAATCTTTGAATAAGGCTATTTAATCATTTGTGTGCATATAACGATAAACGAATTGATATGCTTCAAAATTGTTTTTAGCTTGCTGCATATTATGCGGTGTGTTTTAATTTTATAAATTATAACGTTAAAGGTATAATAACGTTTTTAAAAAGGTTGCGAGAAGAAGCAATTTTAGCACGATAACGAAATGCAAAGAGTACACGGAAGTGCACCGACATTTGACAGTCAACGAACAGAAATCAAATACATGTAGGTGGACCTACTTATGGTGTGCGAAAGTCAGAAATCGTTACAAGTTTTCAAAAGATTACGGAATGAACGGTAGCAATTTAACTGCAATTTGTTTATAAGAAATATACGTGAGCAATAATGAGCATATCAAAAGCTCTGTTCAAATCGAATTTTTACGGTTAAACTCGAATTATGAGCTATCTCACTATCTGCTTATAGTTTTCAATTTTAAATGCGTTAAAACCGAGTTAAAATCCGCTATGTGTTATTATTATAATTAAGTAGATATTAGAAATTATAATAGATATAATATTCAGTATTCCAGTATGCACTGCAATATATAGATAGACAGTTTAATGTGTTAATTAGTGTACGAGTTGATCTCAAATTATCTATTCTGTTTTCACTCTGGCTTTTTAACTATAAGCGATATTATTTTGAATTAACACAATATGAATTGAAATTTAAAACTGCTGATGATTATATAATATGATTTATGCGCCTAAGCAAATATAATTCTATATATTCTTAGGTTTATTAGTGCCCTAAATATTTTCAAATCACTAATTAAAGAAAATATATCGTGAAATAATAAGGAATGAAATAAATAGTATAATACACCTATAGCTTATACTACTATATATATATATATATTCAAGTCAATTATATTATTATAATACATTATGATAAAATATTATACTATAGATTATATTATTATCTGATTATATAGTTGGTATCTATGACAAAAATATTGATATTTAATAAACAAATGTATTATAATATTGATGTTACTTCAAAGTTAAAATTTCGCAGGTCATGTGTAGGTGTGTATAATGTACGAATGACCTATATATTTATAAGCCTATATGTGTTTCGAAATATAAATTCCTCGTCTTACGTACCATCGATTAGATATTGTATTCAGCTAAAAATTAAACAGTTCTCAGACGTAAAAATCGTAGACTTCTGCTTTTACAAATATGAAGATTGTCTCTTTCAAATGTGATGTATTGCACATAGTAATTCATATAATTATTATTTACGCTTATCCAAGAAATTCACGGAAAACAATAGTTGTTGCCAATGTCCGTGTACTCACACGCGTTATGTATGATGTATGAATAAGAACTTTCTAGAAATATGCATTATAATCAGTGACGTAGAACAAAACAAGAGTATGGGGACGTATGGGGAACTGTTTATAATACGCTAGAGCAGAGATGGTCAACCTATGACACGCGTGTCACGGAGTGACACACTCAACTATTTAAAAATAAAAAAATTCGAAAAAAATTGTTATTAAAACAACTAGTAATATACTAAAATATTTAGATATAGAATATAAAAATGAAATATTGAATTGAATATCTACAGTACACTAATAAAAAATTATTATTTTTAGTTTTTACTTTTAAAGATCAACTTTAGAGTTCTTAACAAATCCATATAATATTAAATTCGACGAATTTGAACTTAGTTTTATGAGATGTTAAATATTGGGAGTTTAGAAACGGAGTTAGTAGAATTTAAGGAAAGTATAATATTTTTAAAAAATAAATTTATTAATCTGAATAATGAGCTGGAAAATAGAAAAATTGGTAGTGATGTTAGATCGGTAATTTGATTCTTATTGCGTGGAAAAGTCTTTCATATTCAATTGAATCTATGAAAAAAAAAATAGTATTTTTTTGTTTTGTTGATAATGTTTGAATCAACTTATATATGCTAACAAGTATTTAAAAAAATTGTCATCAAATTAGTTGACACGCAGGAAAAATAAATTCCAGCTAACATTTTTATTTAACACGTGGGTACAGAAAGGTTCGCCGACCTTGCGCTAGAGGCTAGAGGCACGAATTGTGAAGGAGTGTAAACTGTAAAATTTCATTTTATAATGTATTTGCATAGATTTTATTTATCCTAGCTTATTATATGCTTACTATATATACATATATGGTGGAGCGTGGGAAAGTACTTCAGGGTGGAAGTGTAGTGAAACTTCCTACGCCACTGATCATAATACTATAATACTACTTATTTTTAAATATTGTAAAGAACACTTTTAAAAAGTATTCAAGATACTATACTTAAACACTTTAAAAAAGTATTTAGAATACTTTTAAAATATTTTTTTTTCTTTGATTTATAATGAATTTAACATAGTGCATTATATTTATATTAGACCACTTAACCACTAGGCACTAATACACAGTCATTAAGCTACTCATAAAAAAAAAAAATTTAGTAAGCCACAAATCGAATGGGACAAAACATTTGTTCTATCTTTTACATAATATAAATATAAAGTAGATTCTTTTTATATAACTTATATTATAAAGAAATAATAATATGAAAATAAATATCTATTTTCATAGGAAAATCCTTATTTGTTGCATAAACCTTCGTCCATAGTTACCTAAGTACTGATCAAAACTATCATAAATATCAGAGTGGATAATAATTAATAAATATAATTGTTCAAAGTATATAGCAGTATTATTTAATATAAATTAGTATTTATTACGAAAACAAGTAATTAAAATACCATCGAAAATACTTAATGCTGAAAGTATTTAAAAAAGTATTCAATACTTAAAACAGTATTTGAATACTTTTACTCAAATACTTTTACTCAAATACTTTATAACACTGATTATTTTTATTGTTGTAAATTATAATATATTATATGATTGTAGTATTTTGTGCTAATGCACTGCAGACTACATTAATGTTAAATTTGGTAAGCTAATCAAAATGTTCGGAACATAATATTACGAAATATTTGATTCTGTTTAATTTGCAGATAATATACAAATATAATACATGTATAATATTATAATAATACATAATGTCATAATATACAATATAATTTTAACCGCCATTGGCTTAACGTGTATTGTGTGCAAGATATTATCAAGTTATTTGTGTAAAACTATCAAAATGTATAGGTATAAAATAACAAAATAATCAAACAACAAACTTACTTGAACTAATTCGAAAATTCGATCGCAGTCTTCAATCGCAGCGGGGCAAATGACAAAGTTAACTTGTTGGACGCCTTCGACCAACGATTCCATTGCGTATAACGTTTTCATGCTGCTTAGTTTATTTTCGATTGTGAAGATAAACGTTACTCCTAGCGTTGATTTATGGTTTAAATTTTAAAGCGAATGCAGTTTCGTGCGGATGAATAATAAATATTTTACAGCAAAAACATGCGTATAGATAAAATAATAATATAATTCAAGAATAAGAAGATGTATAGAAAGAAAGAAGAAAAACGTTGTACTTTTAGTGATTATTATAATAATTTATAAATGTTATACAGTTCAAACGAACAATTTTATATTGTATTATAATTTATGTATGTAGTATACTGAGTAGTGAGTATAAGTCTTACGCGTTTTCTAAACGGTACTCAAATGAAACGTTAAATGCCGATGCAGAACTATATATGTTACCTACACGTTACGATATTTGTACGCGTACCTACCTATTTGTTTTATCATCGACAATGTGAAATTGAACAATATAATATAATATAATATTATCAAGAGTTCACGGAAAGATTAAAATGTGCGACCGTGTGTGTCATGTATGCGTGTGTGCGTGTGCAAGAGCAGTGTCTATAGGTACAGAGCGATGTAAAAAATCACCGACCAAGTGCAATTGATATTATTTCCATGCGCGATATCGCGATATTGTCTGCAGTCGACGAGTATAACATTTTACTATATTATTATTATTAATTATTATTATTACATTATAGTATCGAAAGGATCGCGGTATTTTTTTAATTTTTTTTTACGGTTTACATGATTAAATAATAATCGCGAGAATACCTGTAACGGCTGTAACTGCACTTGTTTGGAATATAATATTATTACTGCTGAACCAAAATAACGTTATGGACAGATACGTGCGACAGGGCTATAATAATACCTGTAACACCTATATAAATATATATTAATATGAATGCTCGCGAAATATGCGCGATTTTATTTTATCATTATTCTAGGTACACGCAGTAGATAATTACATTTAGGTTTATATTATATGTATTTCTAATCGGTGATTACTTATGAGTTTAAAGTAATGTATACTAATCGTAAACTAATAAATGTATTAAACGCGCTGGGTATATCTACCTATATGTATTGTATTATATTATTATTATAATCCATAGTAACACGTACCGTGCGAGAGAAGTACTTACATACACACATATATGTATATTAATCACAAACACTCATAAATTATAATACCTAGTATACTTGCACCTGTACTTGTACATACATATTATGATATTATTTACGATGCGATATACCGTGAACCTGCAGTACAACTACAGTTCAATTTATTTTTTAATTGCGTGTATATATACTTACAATTTACAAACACTATTCTCGTTTGACGTTTCTGTATATATGTACTATATATAATACTATACACATGCTATACTTAAATGTTGTATATTATTTACGTCTGTATATATCAGTAATTTTAACATGCCGCACTTCTTGAAATAGAATAATTACGTATAACCTATAACACCAGTAGCAGACTATCGCTGTATACTTAATATTGTTTTTTTATTTTTTATTCATTTTTTTTCAAATAAAATTCGTTGTTACGCATTACTTATTATAAAAATAATACAACAACAACTACTGAACTACTCCACTTGACCAAGTCGTGACTCGAGTTCTCTCGTATATAAATAAAAAGCAACGTACACCACGTGAACTGCAGCTATTCAATAATCACGAAGATCAATTCCGCAAGCACATATGCACAGTCAGCACACGATCTAATTCAAAAAATTCAGAAACAACACCGGGAATTTTTCCGATAGTTTTATGTGTAATTTAACGTACAAAGGAATATTATATGCAATTTTTGGGTGGAAAAAAATATCATCGATATACCTATCCAAATATTACGTTGGTTAATAGACACTATATGTCTATAAGTCTATATAATATGATAAATACTCGTATATATAATTTATTAAATAGGTACTCGAACATTTTCGATAGCCAAAAAAGTGTTTATTATTATTATTATCATAATTTTTATTATGATAATATGTTTCACCGATTAATATTTGTAGCCTGTAGGTAAAAATAACTTACAGGGTCTTTAAAATTCCATGTGATATAGGTAATAGTATATAAGTATAGACAAAGTGCATGGTCGATCATGGTCCACAAGTCAATAATTTTCGATTATCGTTTGAATTTTAAAAGTCGCCATACCAAGTGTTTATTTTTAACTAAGTATAGAAAAGAAATAAAATACAAATATACTAAATTAGTTTAAATAATTTACAATATTTTGAAATAGATTATAATATTACCAACGTTGAATTTAAATACTTTTTAGGCGGGCCATCAAATTTATAGTAGGAATATATTATACAGTTTATAATCGACAGTTTGTTATATCATAAGTAATCTAATGCATGTGTATTGTTGAAAAAAAATAAAAAAAAACCGACCAAAAGTATGTCAGATTGCGTTAACAAATAATAATTGCGTTATAGTTTGCAAACATTATAAGAATAAATAAGTCGAGATATAAATATATATATAATATAATGCATACATGCCATATGGCAACTTTATGAGCTTCCTATAATTTCTCCGAATATGCGAACAGCAAAATTGTACGATAAGACAAAATACATATCGATATTGCTCTAATATAGTTTTATATGTTATTTTTTATAATTTTTAACACTCGATAATTAGGTACTAAAAATACATAATAATTATTCATGTCCAGACTATATAAGACTTCTATAATATAGTAATATTCATAGATTTTTTTATTTTTTTTTTTTGCTTGATATCACTAGTTTTATTTTTAGACATATTTTTTAAAAGGAATTTTATGAATATTTCATACATTATATTCTATAGAATCTAGATGACGCAGAGCTGAACAGTCTTATAGCATATTTATTTTTCCTTTTTATATATCGTACTATCAGTACAAGAGGGCCGTATATAGAAAATTTTAAATTTTATAGTTTTGGTATCTCTGAATTCGTATTTTATTTCTCTATTTTTATAGAGCATTGATAGTAAAAATGCTTCAATATCCTTAAACAGCAACTTTTCTGAAAGAAAAGTGAATTTAAATGGTATTTAGATGCGTGTCAAAAATAAAACTTTTTCAATATTTTTCAAAAACGTCGAAAAAAACCATAAAAAAATTACGAAAAAACGGGAACATTTACGCAAAACCACGTTTTAATACAACACATTTTTGTAAAATTCTCAAACTCAAAAATGAAAAACTGCAAATACTTGAAATTTTCACCAAATTTTTATATTAGAAATTTCTATATATGGTTAAGTTTTCGATGTATTTTGACCTATTTATAAACAATTTAAATTTTCGATATTTCTAAGTTTTTTTTTTGAAATATCGTTAAAAAAAATTTGGCTGTCCAAAAATTCTTGACAATTTATTACAGGATTCATTATAAGTTATATTTATTACAACTAAAAAAAAAAATGAATATATTTTAACACACATTTTTTTATAAGTCCATAAAGTTAAAGTTTGTATGAAATATGTTAAAATCGCGATAATTTGCAAGTTATTTTGTAGTTGAAAATTGATAAAATGTTTTATATTTATACATAAGGTTCAAAATACTTACACTAAGTTATCCATAAGATACTCTTCAAAAAACTATAAAAAATTTCTACCGGACTTTAAGAAACAATTTTATGACCGTTCGAAATTTAAATTTTTTACGAAATTGCATAAATTAACGATTTTGAATATTTGTTATAATTCTAAAGTAAGTTATAACTTATAAGTCGCAGAAATTTTTTACCAGTTGTTAAGATTGGCATTTTCTTTAAGTCATATTTTTTTCAAAATATTATACTGATTTTTAAGCAACTTAGAGGCAATATAAATATTCGATTTTTACATTTTTTTTTTTTGTTGATAAAAAAAATTTGGCTGTATAAAATACTTGAAAATTTAATAGAAATTTTGTTTACTGTCATTTTCAAATTATTCATGTCCATAGTTATAAGCGTTTGAAAAGCAAATATTGACATGATATTTCAATTTAAATATAACATAATATATTATATAATATACCTATTCTAGACTAACGTATCATTTCCGTTCAGAATCGTTATTTGTCTACAATGATATCTATCATTGCATTCAAATTTAACAAATCCGTTGTAATAACCTATCATATAAACGAGGTGCACTCCACCCCTTACTGTACAGCAGAGCGAGGACCATTCGGTTCTTTAATTTTAGAACCAAAATGGCGGATGTACATACTTAGCTGCTACATAGTGCTCTATACCATTTATTATATTCTATGCTAATACTAGCAGATCTATGCCGGATTCGGATGTAGTGATATTCATCACTCATCAGCTATCGTATACCGCAATAGTTATTCGATAACGTATTGGTATTTTTATAACTACTATAGTTTTGTACAAAATTTACACAATCATAGATTTACTTTAATAAGTTAAAAGTTTTGTATAAATTACAAACGGGGCGCAGCTTACATGCCATTATACCTTTTTAATATAGATACAAATTTGGGCGCAGCTTACATTAGTAAACTTTTTTAACAAGGATAACAATTTGGCCGCAGTTTACGTGTGCCCTAATATTTAATATCAAATATACACGGTAAAATATTGTAACGACCAAATTGTTATATGAAAAAAAAATACAACAAGTATACGTAAGGTAAGTCCTACATTACACTAGAGGTACCTATATATAGTCAGGTAACCTTTTATAGGTCGTATCATGTTAGTTCACCATATATTAATTTACAGTAATATGTTGCAACATGTACACGTTCAGTAAAAAGTTCCCTGCGACGGTTTGGTAATTTGTATAAAGGTCAAAAGTACGTTAAATTTAATATATTTAATATTATATTATACCAAAAGAATTTAGAATAGCGATAGGCGTGTGATGTGTTCAAATATTTAATCTATTCTGATTTGCAATATTTTATTTTAAGACGAATTAGAATTATTATATAATAATACAGTAATAGGTTCTAGGTAAATGACAGCTAAAAATCATTAATTAAAATTAAAATTTATCTGTAACACCGAACTACAATCGGTGTTTAGATAAATCCGTCTAGAATATATCCACAAAAGCTTAACGGTAATATATATATATATTTTAATTTATTATCGAACAACGAAATACTCATTGAAGCAGATATTCTCGACACACAATCGCACATCGCATAATAATCTATATGAGGATTAGTGATTAGTACATTCGTATTAAAGCAGCTTAGACGATTTTCTATGTGTATTTAAAGTGGTTATGAAAATATAATATAGAAAAAACAGGGGGGAGGGGATGAAAATCAACTTTAATACTTAATTAGGTATTAAAGAATATGAAAGGGACAATAGAGAAAAAAAAATTATGAAAAATTACCACTCGAGTTCGTACGGATGAAGTGGATGATTAATTATCAGGGGAAATAATATTACTGTTGTGCAGACGTGCAGTCAATATATTTCCGTTTAGATAATAATATAATAATGCTGAGAGACCATACAAATATGCAATAGTCGTTATGGAAAGCAAAAAAATTTAGATTTTCTTTACACCGCTTTTTAAAACCAGTTTATAAATAGGTACTCAACTGACGTGAAATCGTACGCTAATCACGTGCCTTTAGGTACACTTCACATCTAGAATCTGATGCATCAGGGTTTTTTTTATTATTATTTTTTTTTTTACCTATTTATTTCTATATCTGATCAGCTATATCATGCACCTCAGCACTTGTATTAGTTAATTTGATTATTGTTTGTGGTACGCGTGTTGTTATTTTAATTGTTCGCAACAGATTAGTGGGCAAGCAATGGACTTTGAATGATTTTTTTTTCTCCTGATAACGCTATGGTATATTTGATTGTTATACGGAACGGGTGAAAAAGTATTGTATTTTCAAGCTTTGAATGTCTGGTTCAAACCATATGTCCGGAAACTGTTCACAGTATAACTGTATTGTTTTAAACAATGTTTAATGTCTATTATAAGATTTTGAATTGTTAAGCTTGGAACTCTAGTAAAATAAATACAACAAATAACAACAAAATTTTTTTTAAAAAAATAAAAGAATTAGCTTTTCTTAATGCATATTGGGATATACTTTTTTTTAAGGTAGCTCATACTTATCAATATTTAAAAATAACCTTTTAAAAATCATTTGTCTGTGACTTATCTCTAAGTAACACTATGACATTTTTAGTCACCTGTAGACTTCTAAAAAATAAAACTAAATCAATGATAAAAAAAAAATTTATAAAAAAATTTAGATAATAATAAAAAAATAAAACCACTAATATTAAACTTATTTAATAATAAGTTTTAAAAATATTTTGTTATTTCAATAACAAAATACTATAGTAAATGTTCAGGGCCAAAACGATCATTTAAAATTTTTAACTATATATACTATACTCGTATGTAACAAAACAAAATAATTAACTGAATGAAACAAATCATTTAGAATATTTTTTAACATATATATTAATGTAAAATGTAAATTTATACATTCATGCATTAGTCAGTTCACATGTCTACTGTTTGATCTATATGATTAAAAATTCAACCAGAAATATTTATTTTTCAGTATAATGTACTAACGGATAGTACTGATCTACCAAGTTATGAAAATTATAAAAATATTATTTTATTAGTATTCATTATGAAATGAAGTATAGTCAAACATTTTCTCAATCTCAGAACACATAATTGGAAACAATTTGATGATAATAAATATGAGTTAACATATTTATTAGTAAAACTATGAAAAATATATTATAGTTGATTGATCAAAACTAAATATTATTACTTCAAATCCATTTTCAATATCCAAAATTACGAAAATTCTTAACTATCATTAAATTATATTTTAACCTATCCAACGTTCAACACCCATATTTTTTTAAATAAAAATATTCGTTCCATTACTTCTTCAAGTATAACAGATTTGTTAAATGACAAAATATTATTTTACAATTTTCCACCAATTTGTAGCATTTCATCGACATCAACTATTTTTTCTCTAGGTTTACCAATTTTCTCTCCTCTTTCGATTTCTACTTGATTAATTTTATTCCATCCATTCCAATCAACAGTAATTACATCTAAAATATAAATTTTATGACTTTTTTTTTGTTTTCAAATTAGAAACTAAAACAAGGACAAATACCTTTAGCTTTTAATAATTTTGAAATGTTATCATAGCCAGGCTTTCGTTCTTTGAATAGGCCTTCATCAAAATGTTTGCTGATTAAAGAAGCTACCTGATACGCATGACTCATAGTAGACATTATAACTCCAACAGGTCCTGATGACAACCAGCCAACACTATAAATACCTTTAAAAGTATAAGTAGCATTTTTTTTTTATCATAATTAGTTTTAAGAAAACAACTTTGTTATTATACCAGTATTTTGAGGTACTGTTAAAGATTGTTTATCAAAAATGATATCAGGATCTACCTGGACACTGCGATAACCTACACTGCGAAAAACAAATTCACAATTTAACAAGTATTTTTCATCAGTAATCACTGCTTTGTCTCCTGTATTAAAAAAAAAAAATTGTTAACACATTATTACTATACTAGTATATTCTACAGTAAAATATCTGTACCTTCTAAATAGTTAATAGCTAGTTCAATTCCTTCAACTTTGTTAGTACCCAATATTGAAACAGGAGTTTTTAGAAACAAAATATCAAATGATTTGTCTCTAACTTCGGTTTTTTGGGATGCATCATACATGAGTTGAATCAACCGTTTTCTAGGTCTTGGCAAACCTGTGATTTTAATGAGCACAACAAAAGGTAAAAATACATGTGAGATGTGAAATATTTTGGAGGTATAATAACGTTACCATTGATTATATTTTCAATACCATTCATTTGGTCCTTGTAAAAATTGGTGCTTACCCTAGGCAGTTTTAACATTTCTCTTAATTCTTTTATGGTAAATGCTACTTGTAAAGGACCACGGCGACCTATAAGCGTTACTTTTTTTACTTTACTTTTCGACAAGGTATTTAAACTATATTCAGTAATGTCAGTTTTCTGAAAATAAAAAGTTTGAATTTCCATTATCTAAGGCTATATAAAAAGTCATCAACTGTACCAACTCTGAGTTCATCAACAGGTGATAATAATATTCTAGCTACATCCAAGGCAACATTTCCTTGTCCTACAATGACTGCATGTTTTGCGTTTAAATCTAAATCAATATTCTTATTAGCAGGTAAGCCATTGTACCATCCGATAAACTTTGTAGCTGATAAAACATTGAATAGGTTTTCACCGGGGATATTTAACTTTTTGTCCTCTTCAGCGCCATAAGCCTAAAAAAAACTTTTAATTAGGTACTGATGTTTGAAAATATACTATATTAGCATAGTTCAAACACAAAATGTATTATATCATACTAATACTATTGCATTGTAGGACTGTTTTAATTGGGCCAATGAGATATCACGGCCAAGTGTCACATTGCCTATGAAGCGAAAATTTTCATTGGATGCCGTTTTAGTAAACGTGTTAATAACATTTTTTACTTCTGGATGATCTGGGGCTACACCGTAACGTACTAGACCAAATGGAACCGGTAACTTTTCAAAGATATCAATCTGACATCCAGGAATTGTCTAAAATAAATAATTAATTTTTAGTAGTTGCTTATGCTTATATTGTACGAAAACGGATTAATTACTTTAAGTAGCTGCTGTGCGCAGTAAAATCCTGCTGGACCGGCACCTACAATGCCAACATGAAATGCATTGACGTTTTTTGAATACCTCCTTATTGTACAATTTAAATCTCTCCATCGCATCTGTATCAAACAAGTTTTTATTAATAAAATATCGTAAAATACAAGTGAGTAACACTGGTTTGTTATTGCAAATCGAAGTAAACAATGAAAGTAATTTAAAGAAAGAATTGAAGTCGTTGAGTTAATTGGGTTTTTTTTTTTATCAATATAATAAAATCATATTTTATCGGAATTCAGATAACTGAATAAATCCAATATTTCGTTGATTAAGAATAAAATTATAGTCGTTGTAGGTACTCACCGTTTTTGAATGCAGATCGAATTGAACGGGACGAACAGTGGAAAAAAAAAGACGAAATATTATATTATTTGGGCCAGACCGCCAGAATGTGACAACGTTTCAAGTTCAACGATAACGAGATAACAACAATAACAATCGAGATAACGTTGTGATAACGGTGCGCAGTACGGTGAAAGAATATTCTGTACGGTACAACCAGCTGATGCGTCACACGGATTCGCTCGCGGTACGTGGTGGAACACAAGTCATAACTGTCTATCTCTATTTACTCCGATAAATTTGAAGTTCACTCGGGCGTACCTAAGGGTTTTCATCTATCCCCATTATTATTTTTAATATTTTTTAATATTTGCAGATGATCTAAAAATATACTATACAATAAAAGATCGAAATGATTGTTTAAAATTACAAAATGATTTAGCTAATTTTAATCATTGGTGCAAGACAAATGGTCTTTCATTGAACGCAGAAAAATGTTTTCAAATTACTTTTATCCATAATAAACATCTTACCTTATTCGAGTACTCGATAGATCAACATAATTTAGAATCAGTCAAAAATATTAAAGACTTAGAAATAACTCTTTTAAGTGATCTTCCTTCACAAAACATATCAACACTATCCATAATAAAGCAATGCGAATGTTAGGTTTAATTTGTAGAAACAGCCGAGAATTTAATGACCCACTCTGTTGGAAAACTTTGTATTATGCATTGGTTCGTCCAATTTTAGAATATGGCTCTATATTATGGAATCCACATAAATTAACTTTAATTGAAAAATATTGAAAAAGTTCAAAATAATTTCTTACGAAAACTTAATTATAAATTTAAAAACCCAGCAGATTCTGAATTTTTGTCAAGAGAAAAATTAGGTATTGTATCTTTGGCTCAAAGAAGACAATATTTGGATGTTAGCTTTGTTTATAATTTATTAAAAAATAATATTGAAGATGCCGTTTTACTGGAAGCCATACTGAAAATTAATGTTCCAACCTTTAATTCTAGAAATTATGATCTATTTTATCTAAGTCATCACACTCAAAACTACAGTTATTATGGACCTATCAATAGAATGTTAATGAATTTTAATGAAGTGAAAGATTTTGATTTTTTCTTTGATAATATGTATAAATTAAAAAATTTATTGTTGTTATAATTAGTAGATTGTAAACTTTAACATTTGTAAACTTAATATTTGTAAAATTCTGTACTATTGCCTTTGGAGCGTCAAAATATAAATATAATAAATATAATATAATATAATACTCTTTGGGGCCAATGAGTTCATAATATTACTATTGAGAGAAAAGAAAGAAAGATACTATAATATTTATTGAATATAATATAATTTATGCTTCTGAAGAAGTTGATAATACAACTACATAATTTATGAACAAATATGTGTGTTTTCTTTTCTTTTCTTATGTTTATACACAAGACACAGGTCCATGGGGTCTGGACTCCCAGACACCGATTTTTTTCAATTTTATCACAATGACAATGATCGATGGACGATGGCTGTATATTATACGGATTGTATTCCATATGTGATATGTCCATTATGATTACAATTGAGTATTCGACTCATTAGACGATTAGAAATATATATATATATATTATATGTATAATTTTTCAGGACCCCCAAGGAAATGTTGAAAATCCGCCACTGGTGAGGTATGTTAAGATTGGAACTGACATGGTGAAACAAAGTTGTTGTAAAATATATAGGTCATTGTGGGTATTAGCGAATAAGCATTATTTTAATTGCTCATAGCGTATATTTATGTATTTGGGCATAGTATGGCCATTGTGCATTGTCGTAGTTTCTGGGAATGAATATTATTCGGGAAACATTCGAAAAGAAAAAAAGGAACAAACATCAGCGCCAAAAATACGCTGTTTCAGCAACGCATGAGGGATACTTAAGGAAGCAGCAGAGTCAAGGAACGGGGCTGTCGTTTCCACGGGTTAGTGAAGATGCAGTCGCCTCTGTGGGTTAGTGGAGGTGCTGTCGTTTCCACGGGTTAGTGGAGACCAGGGTATAATTGTATTTTTTTTACGTAGACGAAGTTAAATGTTGTGTTTTATTTTTGAAGTTTTCCTTTTATTTATATATCCCAGGGTTTTGGTAAAGAAAGTGTTCAAGACGATCTGCTTTCTAAAGGTACTAAGGGGGTGTTAAAATATTTTCTCATCTCGTATTTGATATCGTGCTCAGGATAGAAATAATATAACATTTGCCCAGGTAAGATAAAAACTCACCCTCGAACATCCAGTACTCAGTATTGTAGTCAGTTGTTTACGAGAGTATAACGACATTATAGAGCAGATCTTTGTCGGGGAATTAATCTACCGTAAAATATCTGTTTTATACGTCAAGCTTTTGCGTAGCGTATACGACAAAGTGTACTCATTAAATGTTAGCCGCTGCATTAGCAGTATAGGAGTTCCAATAACGATAAGTAACTATAAACAAACCTTTTGAATATATTGTAAGTTAAAAAAAAAAAAGAACGGGTGGGCCTCGCATTGCTGTACAGTTGGGGGTGGAGTGTACCTCGTTTATAGGATAGGTCATTATTACAATGGATTTGTTAAATTTGAATGCAATGATAGATATCATTGTATACGA